>VZRO01003865.1:486981-514289 GCA_013397915.1 Daphoenositta chrysoptera
TCGGCCGTGGGTTACATCGCGGCGGCGGCCGTGGGCATGGTGGGGCTGTCGTACGCGGCCGTGCCGCTCTACCGCCTCTACTGCCAGGTACGGGGGGCTCGGGGGGCGCGGAGCCCTCACTGCCCTTCCCTCTCAGGCCACGGGGCTCGGCGGGACGGCGGGCGCGGGGCGCGGCGCGGAGCGGATCGAGAGCATGGAGCCCGTGCGGGAGCGGCTCATCAGGGTCACGTTCAACGCCGACACGCACGCCAGCATCCAGTGGAACTTCAGACCGCAGCAGAGCGAGATCTACGTGAGTCGCCGCCCAAACCCCGCGCAGAGCCGCGCTCAGGGCTGGGACAGGCCTTTGGGGGCACCCAGTCCCACCGTGCGCCCGGCACTGTCAGCCCCGAACCGCATCACCCAGCGCCGGGAGTGGCGGTGACTCCACCGCCTCCTGGGCAGCCCTTCCAACGCCTGACCACACCAACAGGGAAAACAATTTTAATAGCTGATCTGAATCTCCCCTGTCTCATCTCAAGGGCGTTTGCTCTGGGGCTCCCGGTGCAGGCACGGCAGCAGAGCCCGATCCCCAGCTCCCTACCTGCTCCTGGCAGTAGTTTAGAGAGCAGTCGTGCCCCTTGTGCCTCCTTTTTCTTGAGACTAAACAGCCCCAGCTCCCTCGGCTGTTCTTCACAAGACACGTTTTCTAGAGCTTTCACCAGCTTTCTTGCCCTTTGCTGGACATGCTCCAGCACCTCAATGTCCTTTTCACAGGACATTGTATGTAGTTGTCCCTCTGCCACCCCATGAAGTTATCAAAAAAGCTAGTGAAACTGTATTTATATATACACTTCATGGTATATACACCTCATACACATGGTATATACACTGCAAAAGTGTATATATATATATATACTTAAAAATACATAGTATAACAATGTATCTAAACCTGTACTGTTTCTCCTCTTGCCCCTATCTTTATAGAAACTGTATTTATAATTTTAAAAATTACAAATAATTTAACTTTTCTGTTTCAAATTAGTTCTCAAAAAAAGGAGTCATGCTTCTTAAGAGATTCTGAGTCCGGTACTGAAAGAATAACCTCAGAAATTAAATGCACACCATATATAAATCTGCTTATTAAAAAAGTTCTGTGTGCTGCTGAACTGCTGAGAATAATAGAAGACTCAGGCAAAATGGGTAAGATTAAAATACATAGAACAGTATTGAAGCTTTTAATTTTGAATATGAGTGAATTGCATGTAATCAAAAATATTTTTGAAATAACCAATTTGAAACAGCAAAAGAGAAAATTCTAGATAAAATCTAAAGAACTTGGTTTGAGGGGTGGAGGGCTGCAGTGGATTAAAAAAAAAAAAAATTAAAATCTCTGTACAATTGTGTTATGCAGGTGGTACCAGGAGAGACTGCACTGGCATTTTATAAAGCAAAAAATCCTACAGACAAACCAATAATTGGAATCTCCACCTACAATGTTGTCCCCTTTGAAGCAGGACAGTATTTCAATAAAATACAAGTAAGTGTGAACAAACCAAAGATTGCATTTTCCTTTACACAAATGAAAACAGTTACCCATAAATTAACTCTTTCATTTTAATCCTGGAGACCATTCTTTGTATGCCAGCATTTTAAGAAAATACCTTGATTTTTTTTCAAATGATAAAGTGCATCAATTCATTCTTAGCCTTACTGTCCTCACACCAAGCTGCTCATCCCATCAGAGTGGCTCCAAAATCTGTGTTATTTAGTACCACTCTGAGGGCAGGAGGAACGATGTGAGCTGGCCTGGCCCCTTGACACCTGTGCACAGTTCATTAAGCTAATTGGTTTTTATCCTTTATCACCACAGTAACAGAATTGCTGTCTTGTTGCTCACCTTATCGATCCTTCCCAGGATTTTAGGGGTGTACAGGGAATGAAAATGTTTATTTTAAACGATGAAGATTTCTCTCATGTTGGCAGAGATATAATTTATCATCACTATTGCTGTCTAATTGTGGATTCCCTCCCCCCGCAGTGTTTTTGTTTTGAAGAACAGAGGCTAAATCCTCAGGAGGAAGTGGACATGCCTGTCTTTTTCTACATTGACCCAGAGTTTGCAGAGGACCCTAAAATGGCTAAAGTTGATTTGATCACCCTCTCTTACACCTTCTTTGAAGCAAAGGAAGGACAGAAGTTGCCACTTCCTGGGTATCAGTAATGGGCCTTCTCTACAAAATGTGACTGCTGCTACATCTGAGTGCCAGTTTTGAGGCCATTTCTCCTTGGAAGAAAAAACTTCAGGAGTACTGTGAAGTTACGAAATTATATTATTAAACCACCATGGGCACATGCTGTTATGAAAGTATATGTATATATATATTTTTTTTTTTTTTTTTTAAACCAACTTAATGTATCCCTATTTTTTAGGGATAGTATTTCTTCATCAGACAGTGGAAGAGAACACACTGTTCCTGCAATAGAAAGGATTTTCTCAGGCCATCTCTTTGTAAGATGTTATCTGAATACTGCAAGGCAGATTTTTAAACCAACACGTAAATTAAGATCTTCGTTTAAGTACAGAAGAAAAAAGTCAGTTAATTAAGCATCTAAAATTCCCTTGCTGGCTCTGGAAAATAACTTGCATGTCAAGTTACTTTGGAAAAAGGTAAACCCAGATATTAAATTCAGTAATTTCATAACTAAACAAAGTTAGACTGTGTTTCTGTGTAACCCTCGCTGGCACAGGAGGATATGATGATTCAGAAGGTGATGCACCCTCTCATGTTATTACTGAATGAGTAGTTCATTTGGTAAGAGCAGACTGCTCTAAAACTGTTATCATGAGAACAGTAATTTGAGTGTAAGCACATCAGATCTGTGGGGTGGCTTTCCCTTGCAATCACCACCTTATTTCCGTGTGTGTCCCACTCATTTGAGGTGTCTGTGCTGCTGCTGAGTGCTGCTGGCTCTGCAGAGGGCTGTACTCTGGGCACCTCCACACGAGACAGGCTGGGCTTGTGGCTGGCGTGCTTGGAGGGGAGGGCAGTGCACAAACACCCAAATGAACACCTAGGAGTCTCCTCAAAAACCAAAATCAGCCCAGTCAGAGGCTGGGCTGGCCAAAACCTGCCCAGCAGTGCAGCAGCTCTTCAGGGGGACTCTGTTTACCATCAGAACACGTAGGCCTGTATTTATGTGACTTTTGGTCATTATCTGTGGGGTGGGTCTAATAACACTTTATCACTGCCCTGCAAACCAAGAGCGAGTTGCAGAGCAAGTTCAAGTAACCTGCTCATTTTCAGACAGAAATTAATCTCAACCAGTATCTCTTCTGCTGGGCCAGGTCTTTCCACCCCTTCCAGCAGACAAGAAATAATAAAGTAATGCTAACGTGGGTTAGCTTGGACTCTGAAAAAGCAATTCAGAAATAAATTCCAGTTACTTCAGTCTCAATTATACTTGAATACAGTAATTCAAAAAGTGCTTTTTTGAAAATAAATGAATGTCACCTTTATAATGTGTTATTGTACCAATTACTTGTGTTGGTTAAACAGATTCTGGATGACATACAGGTCTTCACTGTAAATTAAAGATTGAAAACTTGTTGTTCTTTCATCTTTCTAATGCATTTTATCCAGCAGAACATGTGGAGCCCACACAAATGAAATACATCTGTATGAAGATAGCAGCAAACTATAATTCCACTATGCTTCAGGGGTAAGAAAAAAGTAAAATCAAGACAAATCTTTGAATCCAGGCTAGGGGGAAGATAAAAAACTTCTTACCTCAGTTGTGTTAAGTCCATTGTCCTCCTAAAAGCTGAACTGATTATGGCAGTTATCCACCCATGGTTTTATTTAGAAGAAAGGGAATATCCCCCTGCCAAGTGGCAATTCCATAAAAATGTGGGTTCTCCCCCCGAGTTTGAAAGCCCAAATTTGCACAGGTCCTGAGCACATTCTCTCTGTAACACTCTAACCTTGTTAATTAAGCTCTAACCTTGGTAATTAGCCAGTTCCTGTCCTATCTGTGACCACTGTGCTGCTTCACACACAGAGAGGTTCCATCAGCAGTCACTCATGGATTACACTGCAACAGCCCGGTTTGATTTGTTACCCTTCACTCGGGGGGTTCTGCCAATACAACTAAGCTGCAGGGGAAAAATTAAAAAAATCAATCCACCTCAAATCCTATTTTCAGCTGCTTTCTCAGGCTGCAGTCCAGACCACTGCAAATATGCAAGAAAAATATGCACGAAAATATACAAGAAAAATTAAGAGTAAAGCAACTCTCCTTTTCACCTCAGCTTACAAAACCCTAAACTTTGTCAAGGTTGTGTTTTGGATAAAAGCAAGGGGTTGTAATGGTCCTGCAGCAAACTGCACAGATTCACACTAAAATACTAAAATGCTACCTACATTTATGTTTCAAGGAATACACAAATAGAGAAAAACTTGGAAGCGATGAGAGTTTACTTCTCAGCATTTGCTTTTATTTGGAATTTTATGCTACAAAAATCGCAAAACCAGCTGAGAACTTCTTATCCCTTAAACAATTAACATAAGGAATGTTTAAAATGTAGTTATTTCACAAATTAGCTTATTTGCTATGAACATGAACTAAGTTCTCAAATTTTGTATCAGCTATAAATTCAGAGAACTATACCTGTTAAAGTGCAGAGTTTACATTTAGCATTAGAATAGATAAGGCACTTATTAAAAGATAAAACAGTTATTAACAGGGTTAAACAACTTAATAAATGGATAACTATTGCTCATCTGCATTGTAGATGATTAATTTTTCCTTCACCAGAACAATCTCTGCAGGGCAGGAACATTAAATAATTGATCCCCCTCCAGTATTTACTGAGTAAATAAAAGCAACAACAACAACAACATAAGAACAAGCAGGTTTTTTTTCCTGTTCTGTTAATTATGGATGACAGCACTTTGTGTCCCAGCTTAGGTTCTTCTCAAGACAAAAATCCAACTACACTGTGGCTTTTTAGGAAGAAAATAAAAAGGGAAAGTCTGTATTAAGGATGTAGGAAAGTAACACTGCATGTCTTCAGACATCCATCAAGAGGCCAATTTTAGAAAAAAAATTTATATATCAAAACCCCCCAATAGATTTCTAGGGAGATGAACATAGACAGCAGTGAGGCCAAAAGAGAAACTGGATTCTGCAGTTTCTGTGAATGTAATGTCCTTTTTGTTTACTTGTGCCAGGTGTCAAGTGTTACTTCATACACAGGTGAATTTGGAAGTCACATTTTAAAGGCCCCCAAAATACTTTAAAATAACCATTCATGTGACTTTGAAGAACACACAGCTGAACATTTAGGACAAATTGTCAAGGTACTTGTAGAGCTAAGTAACTCTTCAACTTGCACACAGCTTAGTACTCCAACACTCATTATTTGTTGTGTTAAAATGCAGAATCTCTTCTGTTATTCACTTGTAGTTACAGGAAGCACTGCACAGGACCAGCACCAGAGAGTGTTCAGGAAAGGATTCCCCCTCCACCTTCAGTCTGTGTTCTTTTAAGCTTCTGTCTTCAGCACAACATCAATTTCTTCATAAATAGCTCTGAAAGAGGAGGAGCAGGGTGACTCCTGCACCACATTTCATTTTGACAAAGTGCACCAGGGAAATCCTGCCCAAAGTTCCCGGTGTAGCTTCCCTTGCAGGATGCCCAGGTTCCCATAGAAACAAGGAGCCAGCCCTGCTCTGATTGTCTGATTGTACATTTCGTGAGGTACCTCTGGACATTGTTACTTTTGATCAAACAAGTTTGGGAACAGGACTGCATAAGGCAAATGGCAAGTGCACCACTGTGCAATTACTGCACTAATTAAAGAAAAACAATGGAAGCTTTGTTAAGCTTTCCCTACCTCAGAATTCAATGGGTCCTTGGAAATAAGTTTTGTATAGATAGCTCGATTTTTTTGCAACTTACTGTTAGAAAGGGGAATTCTGCCACCTGTTAAATTTTGTATTAATTCGCTGTCTCACTATCTTGGCCTTCTGGAGAGACACAGCATCCATTCCCTTTTATAGTTTGTATTTAAATTAAGGATTTTTTTCATATGCAGTAGAAAAACATTCTTTAAAAAACATGATTGCTATGAACACAAATTCCTTTGGCTACCTTCTTCCAGAACTACCTATGCTGAAGTTCTATCAGCTTCCTCCAGCAGGACCCTGACCATATTTCCTTCACCTTTCTGTATCACTGGATAAGATTTTAGTAATTTTGACACAGCATTACTCCTCTATTTTTACAGATGCCAGTCAATGAGCACACTACAGTTTATTCCTTAATTGGTTATGCCAGAAATACTGGAAGAAAACATACAAAATGCAGCCACTGTCATTTACATCAGTGATGCAGCTGGTCAGCTAACTCAGCCTAAGCCGAGTGGTCTGTTTCTCCTCTCAGAAGAAAAATTTTTGTTGCCTTTGGCACATCAGAATTTTAAAATTCTATTTTAAAAGTGACTTACTCAGTGGGAGCCAAGGGATCAAATTCCATTATCTCGTAGTAATGAGGTGACTGTGACTTGTTCTTTGATGTAGCTGAAGAATAAAGACAGGCAGACACATCCAGAGTTAAATGAGAATGAAAAGCATGATTACTGCATGTTTTTTATGTCTTCCTGAAAGTAGCACATTATCTGCTATGGATACAGCTGCTTTAAATGCTAAAATGGACAGATGTGTAATAGCATCCATGAGCAGTATGACTTTGTCAATGTTTGTTGCTGCTCCTGGTCACTGACAGCCATTCTGTAAAGGCCTGAAGTTCTAACAAGAAAATGAAACATGAAAGAGGTGATTTGCAGTGTTTATTACCTGCTGGTGATGGTCCATTCGATGGCACAGCCTGTCCAGCCTGCAGATTTATTGGGTTCAGAGGCACTGGGCTTAAAAGAGTCGCCAGCTAAGGACATCAAGCAAAACAATGCATGAAGAGATTGTTCCATAAGAACTGGTTTGACCTAACTTCCATAATTGCTGACTTACCTTTAATCTCTGACTACTGCAGGTAAAGTTCCAAGGCCAATAGTTAGCAACTCAATTAATCTTCATTCTCCACACAAAATTCAAAGCAACTTTTAGTGTTCTATAGCACATTTGTATGATTTACTTCTGTGTGATTTGTTACACTGCACAGATTCAAACATCTGCTTTGATTTGCAGTTTAAAATAAGGACTGTGCATGTTTGTTTGGGAGCTGCTTCTCATCTTTTCTTTTTCATGCCACCTTCATAACATTACTTTAAAGCCCCTTCATATTCTTCCCATTCCTTCTGTCATGGGTGTTTCTCTGCAGCATGACATTTGTCCTGCACTGTACTTGAGGTTTAAATGACTTTTTTGGTGGGCTGTGTTGTTTTGGGGGCTTTGGGTTGTGGGGTTGGGTTTTTTTTTTTTTTTTGCATGTTTGTTTTTAATACCTTATTTGAGATGGAAAATACACCAGAGTGACATCATGGCAATAGGAGGAGATCTCAGCTTGCTTTGCATAGCAACAAATTAAACACAAATAACAGAGCAAGTGCTTTCTGCAAATTGCCCTGGGATTGTGCCAGGCAAGGCAACAGGCTCCTACATTAGGATCTGTGGCAGCAAAAGAGGAAACTCGACCTGGTCACCAGGTAGAATGTTCCCTGAGGTATGGAGAAGGGCCACAGAAGAGATCTTTGCATCCCACTTGGACAGCAGCTGGAGTAAATCCCAAAGTTCTCATTTGACAGCTGCCAGACAAGAATGATCATCCTGAACACAGGTATTACTCACATTGCTGTATGTGTGTCCAGCTGGGCTGCTGACATTACTGTTTTGTGCTTCAGCTGCAAATCTAGGAGAGAGCAATACACTGAGTGTAAGTAAGAAATGATCAAAACTGTTTATTCTGATTGTTCATTATTTTTTTTGGCTGGTCTGTCTTTCCTGTGTGTCACAACTGAGAGCAGCATGGGCAGATGGACCAGTGTCCCGTGCACAGGAATTATAAGGACACCTTTCCTGTCTTAAAATCTTTTACTGACCTGTTTCATGTTTCTCCCTTTCCCTGCTGAAAGTCAGGTACATTTATGTCTATGTGTGACAAAACAGTGCTGCAGGCATAAGTGTATTTTGAGCCCTCTCAAGCAATGTCTAGCACAGAGGGAATTTTCACTTGTTTTACTGGACTAATATGTAAAAGTAGTAAATCTGTGTCCTCAGAGCCTCCTGTATTCATTAGATTAATTACAGAGCACTAATACCCCTAAGGATCTGTTACCCATTCCCATTCCTTGATAAGAAACTACTCACTGGGATTGATGAGCTTTTGCAGGAGTTGCTGAATGCAGCTGTGGGTAAATTGATGGATGAGGCCTGGTTTTATCTTCAGGGTGTGCAGAGAGGCCATCTGAAATTCAAAGCGATAATTAATGGTAATTTAAACATTATTATGCAAAAGTAGCTACTTGTACTTTGAACAGTGAAAGAGTCAAGTTTTTGTTTGGGAGGCCTATAAAGAGTCTGAAATGAATTGCTGTTTATCACATGAAAGGCAAAATTTTAATGACTCTGAAAAGTCTTAGATCCAAGATATTTATCTCTGTATTTACAGCATCAGCAGAGCTCTACATGGTAGACACCACTTAAAACTCTTTTCACTGTTTGTAAAGGATTAAAATGGAATTCTAGGGATTTTTTCCCAGGGGGACATTCACACCTTTAGCTTTAGTATATGGACTTCCCAAAAGTGGGTAAAGGAGGGGCTTCTGCAAACAGTAATTCAGGGTACCTGAAGCAAAGTCTTTCTAACACTCCTGAAAAAACTGTTTCTTCCTTCCAAGTCTACAGAACAAGCAACTACCAGAGTGTTTTATAGGCCTCACTGCAATAGAAAACAGAGCATGTTCTACTGCTCAAATCTATATAATGGGGGAAAAAGATTATTGTAAAAGAATTACAGGCAACCTTACACTACCTTACAGTTTTGTTCCTATGGAGACATTTCAATTCTCCTTTTAAGAAAATTTAAGGAGCATCCTTAAAGTTAAGGAGTATCTTTGTTTTCTTTCTTACAAGGAACTTCTTGATTCCTCCACTAAGCTCTTGTGGGTTTGTTTTAGGGAAGCAGAAAGGAAGGGAAAGGGGCATTCACCACTTACTCGGGCCTGAAGGAGACACTGCAAGGTCACTTTGCACCAGAGCAGACACAGAAGATGGAGAATCTATGGAGAGGCCAAGGAGGTCACTTGAGGGAGCAGATGGCTGTTTCCTGTACAGCTTCACATTTGGAAAAGAGTAAGTTATTTTGGGTTTTTCCTGGTGTTTTGCTTTTCGGTTTTTTTTTTTTTTTAAGGAACTTGCATAGTTTTAAACAAATTACTGTTTTCACAAAATATAAACTTTCGAAATTTTAGTATTAAAAATTGGTTAAGTATAAGAGAAGATCAAGACTTGTGCGTGTGAAATGTAGCTAATGAAACAAAATATGCATTTCAGAAAAGATCAATTTCAAAACATAAAGAAAACCAGTTCTGAAGTAGAAAATAGAAAGGACTCAATTCTATAAAGCCATTCTGAACATCGTTAGTCACAGATCTGATATTTATCTTTTGATTGATCCTGTACAATTCATTTCATGTTACTTACTTGTGTTAATGAGATTTGATATGTACTTAGGAGATTGATATTTTCCAGTCCCATTTTGGATAGCAAAAAACCAAAATCACAATAATGTTTCCTAGGACATAAAGAAAGAGTTCCCTTCCTTTCTCCTGTGAGTGTGTTGGAATTAAAAACCTAGCCAGCCAAAGGTTTAATAAAACCACATGCTTGAATCATACAGGTTTGGTACACCAGATGAAAAATAAATAAGTAAAAAATGATGCATTTAAAACTCAGAGTCTCCTTAATAATACAAAAATGCACAGACTGCACCATTTGAACTATTAACTAACCCAACAGTGCATCCATCAAGCAAAACCATCCTCCTACATAACCAGAATTTAGTAACAGCGGCTTTTCAAGAAAAACAAGACCATCTTCTACCTTTTTTTAATAATTGTCAGCAGTATTTCAGCATTCACAATGCATTTTCATATCGAGTCCTAGATGACTGCACAATTATGGCTTAGCAGAAGCTGAAATGTGTGCAAAACTACTTTGGGCAATATAATTAACAACCATAATTATCAATCAATAAAGGACAGTCATTAAAGATTTGCTACAAGCCATTACTCACAATTCAGAAAAAGCTTTGTCTCAGGAAAAATAATCAGCAGCAAGAGTGAATTCTCAAAGTGAAACAGTATTTCAGTCTCTAGATCATTAACAGAAAACAAATGAAAAGAACCTATGGTTTCCCATTTTGTGCATGGCAGATAATTGTGCTTAGCTGGAGAGACAATAAACCAGCATTTGAATAGATCTCTCCCTCATTTTTCTTGCCCAAGCTTCCCTCTTATATTTGACATTATTGGCTGCATTAGTTACATGAATTTGCATGAAATTCTGCAAGTGAGACTTTAGAAAAATCAGTAAGAGTAGAGTCAGTCTATTGTCTCCGGTACCTCTCAACTAGGAAACAAAATTCTGCATGTATCAGAAGTGTATTTTTCACAAGGAAGAGCAAAAGGAATGTTTGCAGTCCTGCAGCTCAGGAGTTCATCCTTAATTACCTCCTCTCTCTCACGTTGTATCCTCTGGTTCTCCAGGAAACGAACCCTGTTCCGTGAGAACCTGTGGAAGGTGCAGAGTTAAAGGTTCATTCTTACATTGCTGGGATGTCCTTCAGAAGAATATGAAACCAGTAATAATCAATGTTTGATTCTCACAAGGCTCCAGAAGCACCAAACAAGCACTCCAAGTGCTGTCTCTTTATGGGCAACCTGACTCCCAATGCAGGGCTGTGCCCCTGGGATCTCCCACACCAAGACCAGCTGCTTTGTTCCTGGTTTCACATTTGGACACAGCCATCTGCTTGTTCCTAAACAAAACCAAGGCTGCTCTGACAGTGGTTTGCCTCTGTTCACACCAGGCAGGTGACTATGAACATCCACTGTCCCCAATCCAGCTCCTTCTGAGCAGAAGACTGGTCACGCTGAGTCCCAGGGAGATGCTGTCCTCAGAGCTCTGGGCATTCCCTCACACCCTCCCAGGACAAAGCACACACCTGCTCTGGCACACAACCCTCTCATTACTGCAGGCCTTTGGAACACTTTTTAAAAAAATGGAAACAAACAAAAAAAATCTACCTGCATAAAGAGGTATGTACTAGGAGTGGTAACAGTGCTGCTGTGGGTCCAGAGCAGACCTGGGCAGGTGACCTTGGGCATCCAGAAGGTCACTGTGTTTCAGCACCAGGAGCCTTGAGTTGTACAGACAGGAGACTGTTTATCCAACTGTGTTTGCTATTCAGGGTCACTGTACTAGGGAGCCCCAGAAAGAGCATAGATGCATGAAGAAACAGCAGGAAAAAAAGCCTTTCCAACTGCAGAGCACAAAGCATTTCTCTGAAATCCAGACAGAACCAAGAAGCTGCAGAGACACTAGAGGGAGGCACTGTTACACACACGAGCTGTTGGCTGCACGGTGGAGATTGCTCTGGATTTAATTTGGATTCTACATTAATAATCAGAAACAGAGAATGCAGCACGACTCATCCTCCAACAACCCCCAGTGTGAAACAGCTGTAACTCGTTAAAATCAGTTGGCCCTTTACACATCCCATTGTTCAGAAGGAGATCCAAAGAACAAATCTTCTGCAACACAGAATTAACCAGATACGTTTTTATACTTATCCACTCTGAAGTGCAATGGATCTGCACTCAGGAAGACCTGTTACATACAAACCATAGCATTACATTACTACAATACAGTAGTTTTCTGTCCAAATTAATCACTCTTTCCATCACCATGTCTTTACTGAGGAATCTGCTGAATTATACCCACAAGCTCCTATTCACAGTTCAAGGTTCCAGGCCTCACCAGTATTCATCACTTGAACAAAAATGTAAGCCCACCTCTGACTTCAGTGGATTTACACAAAAGCTGAATAGAATTCCTTTTTTGCTTATTAAAAGGAAAAACCTCCCAAAGGAAGAAGTGAGCACACAATTCTTTCAAGGCAGCTGCTCTAAAATCCACCAACACTACAGTAGACATAGGATTTAAAAGTAAATGAAAACTTATTTTGTCATTATTAGGCCCCAAAGTTTATGCCTGAATTAGTGATATTTTCAGTGCAGCACTGAGAAGAGGATTAAAAAGAAAAGATTACAAAATTCTATAAATTTGCTAAATTTAATAAAGAACAATTGCACTTAATGCATAATGATTCCTAGAACACTTTTTAGCTGTGGAAGAGATCAACTACTTAAGATGGAAGGGTATCTCCTATTAAATCAGAACACTCTCCATGAGTATACTCATGTGATATTTTGGGGAACAACACTGGAATTTTGAGTTGAAAACTAATTTCAGTTTTGCCAGCATCCAGTCATGCTACAAGTGCCATAACAGACAAATACCCAGGATGTCAACAGGAGTACTGCTGTGCTTTCATGTGTGAAAGAAAGAAACATTTTCTGCTGTAAGACAAGCAGAACAGTGTGTTTCAATCCAGCTGAGAACAGTGAGCAACTCTCCTAAGTGTGCAATGAGGCAGAAGGCTGCTCCATGGCCAATTCCTGCAGTAAAGCTGTCAAAATTGTTCAGAAAGGAGGCCAAGATTTCCTTCCTGGAAGCACAGACACTTAACAGAGATAAGGACAAGCACCAGCACTAAAGGATTTGTAGCAGCTGTTGACAAATTCACTGGACTCTACCAAAAAGGGATGTCAAATTCCAAAATTATTTTTGTGTGCCTCCATCTGATTTCCTGTCCATGCTGTTAACTTGCTTTACCCCACTCCAATGGTTTCCCAACTACTTTCCTGAACCATTTCTGAAGTGTTTAGGAGGCAGCAAATACATAATTTTCTCTTTTTGCAATCATATTTCTTTTCTGAATTTCAGGACAAAATCTGTCTCCATGGGGAGGATCAACACTAGGCATAGGAGACATCTCTCCATTAAGTGCATTTTTTCAGGCAGGATTCCAAATGTGAGGAGAGAGGCCCTGCACTTACCTTTCATGTCCCAGGAGGACATTATTCAGATCTTCATTTACTTGTATTAGCTCAACAATCACATCTTCATTCTCCACTGTCACCAACAATTCCATGATCCTCTCCTGCATCATCCGACAGGTCTTGTACAATTTCTGCCCGAGGCAAGGGAAGGAAAAAAAATTAAAAATCGTAACTGTGGTCTCTCAATAGGTCAGTTCTGGAGATGAATGATAAGACACTCAAGCACTGCAGAGTCACAGGTAACATTCCTTAATTTACACAAACCACATGGGTGCCAACCATTGCAAATAGAACAATGTCCACATCTTTGATCTCTGCAGTGCAGGGTCACAACTCCCACCACCACATCACTCCTGCCTAACCCCTACCTCTTGACCCACCTTCATTTCTGAAGATATATCTGTCTCTAAAGCCTAAATTACAAATTGCAAAACAGCAGAGACACCTCTGGATGATGTAGAGCCAATGTGATTTGATCCTGCCTGAAGCTGATTAAACTCAGCAGGATACTTGGAGGTAATCCTGTTCAACGTCTGCTTGAAGAAAAGACAATATTAGTCTGAAGGTCAGAAGTGCTCTGTGACAAGTCTCCAGCTCTAACTACTCCTTTAAGTGGGAAGTCTGGATAAACTTAATCTATGGACTTTTGAGAAAGTAACACAAACCTTACAGAATCAGCAGATAGGAGAATTATGACAGGTTATCAAACAGAATTTTACATTATTGCCTGGTGAAGTGGAAGACAGTCTGTTTATATTACTCCCCTCTGCAGATTTTGCATGTTCAAAGAAACAAATTCTTTAGCAACAGGAACTTTAACTCAGCCAACATTTTTTCTCACTCACACTGCATTTGCAAATGCAGGCTGGCTCTGCTTAAAGAAACAAAAAAAACAAAGGAGAGGGAAAATGACTCTATTTGCACACTACTACTCAGAAATTTGCTTTGATATTCAAAGTGATCTGATTTGTCCTCAAAAAAATACATACTTCACGTAAATCAATTATTTAAGGAAAGAGAAATTTGCACCCCTTTGCTAAATCTGTGTCAGGATTGCAGAGTGCTGTACTTTTCAGTACTGTACCTTCACGGCCCAGGATAAAACACACAAAAATGTATTCCGCTTAATGTCTGTAATTACATTTAAAACCTCCCTGACGCCACACTTTACTACCTGACCCACATTAAAAAAAATGTTTATTTCTTATGACTCCATTACACAGGCAGACTAGCTCCTTTGCAAGTGTCAATACTCAGCAGAGAAGGAAATTGAGACACTCATTTCAGGCACAGATTTGCCTGAAAACTGGAGTTTTACACTGATGGAGTAGCAGCTGGAAAAACAATCATCAGTGACTCCAACAAATTTGTGCTAATTCTTACCAGCTGCTGATATGGACCCAAATTCCTGCACATCCATCCACTATCTGTTCACTGTGTCTATTCACCACCCAGTACTAAAGTTTTTTACTCTTCTTGGCTGATCCTGAGCTATTCTTTAACTACATTTATTGGCCAGCATATTATTTCCAGTGAAATCTGATATCTTAAGCCTTGTCCAAAACAGGGTGGGGAAAGGGAGGAGCCTGGCCACGAACAAAGATAAAGAACTGAAAACACATTGCACTGATCAAGTTCACCTTGTTACAGTTTTTATTGAGGGGCTGAAATCCGTATCTCCAACTCAGTCAAAGTCTAAACAAGCAGCTCTTTTAATAAAGGATTTTGTTCTGTGACAACACAAGTCCAGTCCAAGCAATCCAGGTAGTGCCACAAACAAAAAAGAACATTAAACATTAAAGAGAAAACATTAAAGAGAACATATTCAAGGAAAAGGCTGGCCATGCCTGATGTTTGGCACCACTTGGTGCACAGGGGAAAAAGAACGGAAAGAACAACAGTGAAAGGAATGAGTTTTCCTTCACTCTCCCACATATGGGAACTCCACACCCTGTCCTCAACCTTTTGCCAACAATTTTATTACTGGGAGTGTCAGTGAGAATCCACTGGTTTATTGTGGGCAGCTGGATCTGTGCACCCACATACAGAAGTGCCATGGCAGGAGACAGGAAATGAAAGAGGAACTTTTTCTGTTTCCCAGCCTTGTCATGGACTGGACAGAGGTGGTCAAGCACACTGAACCACTGAATTCCCAACAGCACCCAGTAAGGGTTTGTTGCACAGCAAAATTTCTATGCTGGGCAGAAGAACTGCACTCAAGGCTTGCAAAACTTAGAGCAGTTCTTCAAAACACTTAATGCTGCAAAACAGCCAAAAATGCTTCCTCATTGCAGCAGTTTGGAGGTAAGGTTAGACACAGGAGGATGTGATAAAATTGTTTTTAGTTCTCGCAGACAATATGAAACTGAAAATGTTCCATTAATGTAGGTCACTATTGCAATGTTAATACTGTACTTTTAATTTCTGAGCAGAAAAATACAGCATAAGCACATGGTATCACAGAAGGAACATGTACAGGTTCGCTGTCACATCGTGGACTATTGCAATACACTTCCTTCAGGCTACACTTTAAGAGCACATGGATTTCTCTGTGGCACAGCAAGCTCCCAACCTCTGAGGTTACACACATAAAGCCAACGCTTCATATTCTCCACTGGCCCTCAGTCTGCCTCTAAGGGACTGGTGATAATAAAGAGACCTCTGCAAACTCCAGGACGGATATGAGAGCAAGGCTGTGTCATCATCTCTTCTCCCACAAGGCAAATGTGTTCAGCTGGAATGTTCTCGGGGCTGTTTGACAGAACATGCTCAACAGAGAACGCTCCATTATGAAATTCCTTTGCCCTCGGAATTCCCTAGAGCTTAAATTTGCATTGCAAGCTGTATTGTCCTTTCCTGACTATCGAGATGTCAAGGGAAGGTGAAGGAGATGAAAGCAAGCAGAGCAAAATGAGAGATAGAAACCTGTTGTTGGGTTCCATTTGTCAGTCTGAATCCAGATGTTAAAGACAAGACATAACACTTTAAAAAGCAACTGTAACCAAACCAATAGCCCCTTTCAATGAATTATCATATACCTGTAAAAGATTCATATCATCTGGATTTTCAGAGCCAGGAACATTTTCTTTCAATATTGATGACATGACTCTCACGTTCATTTTTGCCATATCCAGTTCACTGTACAGTTTCCCAATCTGTTGGAATTCAATGGGAGAATATTGTGTAAGTAAACAGAGCAAGCAGAATAATTCTTACCTCTAATACACACTTTCTTCCCCATTAGGTATAATATGGACTTAACTAGCATTGTTTTACTCTGCTAATACACCAGGAAAATGAATGGAATTAGTTCAGCTTTTAAATGTGCAATCAAACTAAGATCCAAGCCTGATGGCACTACTTGTTTTCCTTACAGTTAATCCCCTCTCAATGATGCGACTGTTCCTCCTTTTAGTTACACAGGCAAGCAGGAATGGAAGAGAACTATCCTTTCCTTCCTGCTTTTTATAACAACCTCTTCACACAAGCCTGATGTGAAAGTAAATTTGGCTTTCTCGCTTATCCCAGAACAAGCTCTTCTCAATTTGTGTAACAGCATTGTAAGATGTGATTAGGTATTCACACACTTGATATTCACACACTTAATATTCACACACTTGAGTAGTAATTCCACAGACCTAAAACCAGGAACCCAGGGCTACACCCTGTGAACTGAGGGTCCCTCCAGTGGCACCCAGGCTGTTCAAGTCACATTCCCAGCACATTTCAGGTGCACCCACCCTCCCCTAAACCTGTAGAGTTGCACCTGCTCTGGAGTCAACAGCAACGTTGGGCCTGTGGGAAGAGGCAGCAAGGAACGTTTGGCAGGACTGGCAGAGGATGGGGATGACTTTACACAAGGCCGGGGTGAAATCTGTGAAAACACAAAAAAACCCCAGAGCTTGGGTTGAACAAAATTGCAGCAGGCATCCTGCTGAGAGAGGAACATCTCTCAGACCACACAAGTGGGCAGGAGATTCCTCATCATCAGTGCTCCCAGGGAATTTGTTGAGCAAGGCCTGATTACAAAAATAAATCTAATGGCTATTTTGTAATGAAACGAGGCTTGGAAATCAAATATCTTTAGAAAGGGTTTGCATGTAAATTCCATGACAGGACAAAGTGGGAATGGCTCAAGAACAGGCTAGCAAGGAATTATTAAGTTATCTAAGAGCCAAGAGTCCTTCCCAAAGTGCTGCTGCAATTTTGCAATGAAGGACAATCTGGAATGTGAGGGCACTTGCAAGCAGTGGAAGGGTTGGGGGGCTGAGTGTGGGTCTCTGCAGAAGGTGAAATACAAAAACCTCTTGGACTGAAAAGCAGGAACAGTCTGAGAAAGCTCCACCTGCATTTCATCTGAACTGACTGCTAAAAAAATGCAAATGCAAACCCCAGCCTGCACTACACACTGCAAACCCTCCACTTCCTGGAGACTGAGGTAAAAACTGTGCTCAGGTCTGCTAAGACAAACAGATTTTAATGCCATTGATTTCAACTGGCAAGTACATGAGGTAGACAAAATAATCTCTAATGTACTAGGTGAGGAAAAAAAAATACTATCTATTGAGAGCATTCTTCCCAGGGCTTGTTCAAACAACCTTTAAATACATAAGCTTTTGTGTACTCCACTATTCAACCAGCAGATCAAACTCAGGATAAATCTGAATTATTCCTGTCTGCACTGATTATAGACATCTAATTCTGTAATTGCAAGATTCCAGCCAGTGGAGGATGGCTTCCAGATTGCCCAAAGATCTTGTGAAAATTCTTCTAAAAAAAAAGAAATCTAGAAAGAATGGCATTAAACCATGTAGTGTATTTTCAGCTGATGTACAATGCTCAAACCATACTTGTATTTAAAGTCCTAAATGCCACACAATACTACCTATGACATTGTCTTAAATAACATTTAGTGTGCATGGATTGTGGAAAGCTGGAGAGATATGCAGACAGTAATTTTTTTTTATAGATTCCTACATCTCTCAATTTAATCTTAAAGATAGATGATGCTCATATTCTGAACAGTACGTGTTTTTGTGAAAATCTCACTCATTTTTGTTGAGGCTTTCAGAAGCTGACAAGTTTGGAGCACTAAGCACTCATTTATTTTGAAGTAAACAGCATGCACAGATCTTTGAAAGTCTCAAGACAGAGATGCTCCATTTCTGAGAACATATCCATGAATCTGTACTTGGAAATGAAATAAACTACTATATAGGTCAGGTTTGTTTTTGTTATCTTAGCTGTTATAATTGAAACTGATTCCTGCTCACGTGCTTAAGTAGTTTGGTCATATTCTGCCCTGGAGCATTTAAATAAAAAAACCCAGATCAAACACACTTTCTGTGTCCCATAAAATTAACACATTCTGTTTCTGAAGTGTCCTTGTATATCCTCACCTTAGATCCACCACTGCTGGAGTCAGAGGATGGAAACTCCACTCCTTTCTTCAGCAATTCTAGATAAACTTCTTTTACTTCGCTCACATCCACCATCCCTTGAAAACCTCGTGCCCAAACCTGGTTTTGAAATATCAGGGACAGTAACAGTCACAGAAATGGTCAGCCAGTGGGTCAGATAAATGCTTTTAAAACATGTCCTAAAGACAGGTCATTCCCTTGCTCCACTCTGGATAACTCCACTCAGTGCAGCAGGAACCACAACAGCCCCAAGGTTCAAATCCCAGGATTTGAGCAGGCTGCACAATCAAACATTTGCCACATGGCAGAGGCACTGTGAACACTCACAGTTTACTCCAGACTCACCATGATAAAGGTCAGGATTTTCTCCTGCATGTCAATGGGAAGGCTGTATCTTGGGTTCAGCAGTTTCACCAGCTTGTCTTTGCAGAAATCCTTCTTCACAACTAAAGACTGGAATCTTGGGCCACAGTTCTCCACACACATCTCAAGCAGCTGCACACACAAAAAAACCTTCTGT
This sequence comes from Daphoenositta chrysoptera, assembly GCA_013397915.1. NCBI lineage: Eukaryota > Metazoa > Chordata > Aves > Passeriformes > Daphoenositta > Daphoenositta chrysoptera. Next base: position 506,045 of record VZRO01003865.1, read on the forward strand.
TACACAACAAATAGGGGAAAAAAACCCCACAACCTGACTGCTTTAGCTTCTTTTTGTTTGATTTGTTTCAAGGGGTTATGGGGAAGAGTAGGAAAGGATATGAACAGATTACTGCTCACTAGAATGCCTGATGAGGTCACTTCAGGGAACAGCAGCTCCCTGTGTGCTCTGTTACACCTGCACAGTTCAAAGAGCTGTGCCAGCCAGAGGGACACTACTTTTAACAGAGAAGCACAGTCACACTTGTTTCTATGTCACAGCAGTTACTGAACACACGGTACCTTAACAGCAGGAAATCTGCCCAAGTCTTTAAAAAGTTACTTGTACAGATTTAGCAATAGAATTAATTCACTGCCTAGCACACAGGTACCCTGGTCTGACAGATTCTGAAGAGCTCTGCAAGAGAAGAAAATCAGATTACTAAATGCCTGTCCTCTAATCTGCCCTGTAAGTGAGAGACTAATGATAAAATAGGAAAGAACAAATCCACCAACTTGGAGCACAATTTTTCCATGCATTTCAAAGGTCACATTGATTTGAAACAGATGAGCTGAAATGTTCCAATTGTCAGATTCATCTTCATGAAGTCTACTTCCAAATGAAATGCTTAGAGAAGGATCCCTGCAAGCACTGTGCCTGCCCTATCAAACACAGCAGGATGTGGTAAGGACATAACTTCCCCCTGGTACATCTGGAGGTGGCTGATTACAATTCCCATTTTGCAGAAGAGATGTCAAAACTGCCATTACATCCCAGTCACCTGAGACTTGACAGGAAACTGGGCTCAGTCAGATCAGGTGCAGAATCAGGAACAGAACTCGTCTTGCCTGGCCCAAATCTGAAGATGGGTGATGACCCACAGAGGGAAAAATGGTCACTCTTGTGCTTCTTTCTCTTCAACTATAGCTTCATTTTCCCTCCCAACATAAGAGGTAAGATAGAAAGGTGAAAGCAAAGGGCTGACATTAACAAAAGGCTGCAAAATTTTATGTATTTTGAGACAAAAGTTCACCTGAATCACGTAACAGACAGGACATTCTCAAAAGGATACACATATTTTAAAGGGATGATACTGTGATCTTGGTAAAAGTAGGTTAAATATACTTTCCTATTCAGAGCAGACTACATTTGACTACGTGAAATAATTTTAGTAACTCATTTTCTAACCTCAAGACTCAGGGATTTTTCTCTCAGTGTGATCAGGAACTTAAAGGATAACAGGTTTAAGACCAGAAGAAAATATATTGCCAAACTGAAAACAGGGTAGAACAAAGAGACACTGGCAGACTGCTGTGCAAAAAGCTAACTGAAAGATAATTACAAAAACATCTTGGCTCGAAACATTATTTTTCATAGAGAGTGCATGAAACATATGCAAATAAGCCAAGTCATTTGCCTGTGCAGTACTTCAAAGATGGTCTGTGTAAAATATTTTCAACCCAGTGCATGGAAATTCGTTATGCTACTCCCTATTATTAATTCTCTACTTAAGGGACTGAGTATTTACCCACTGAATGAAAGTACTGAACTAATGGCCTGGATCCTCCACTCAATTATGCCACCCCAGCCCACTCATTCAGGGTAAAACTGGGCTGGTATAAGAAAAAGAATTTGACTCAATTATTTTTAACTGGACTATTCACGAACAAGCCACTTTCATGCTAATAACACCTTTCATTAGAATTTCAATATGGGTATTTATCGTGCAAATAGGACTCCAGTGCAAATAGAACTTCATAGTCCCAAGCACTTCCACTGGAAGGAACAGATCCAAGCTGGCCAAGCCAACCACTGCTCCCCACAGCACAATGGGAACTCAATAGAAACATGTTTTAATAACAAAACTGGCAAATTAACTTCAATCAAACCATTAAACTTCCTGTCAACGACAAGCAGGATGTGAGAAGGGCTGGAATTGACAGAGCTGCTGTGTTCAGGATAACTGATCCCAGGTATCTGCACTGAGCAAAAAGGGGGGCAAACGGTGTCATCCAAGGCCTCTGGTTTACAGGGCTGAGTCACAGAACTAAAATGATAAAAGGCATTTATAAAGAGGTGAAGACAAACTGAGGCAGAAGCAGAAAAGGGAGAAGCTGGTGAGTACAGCAGAAAGTCACCAATGCTCCTTATCAATAGACCTCTCTCAGATTCCAGGCCTCACTGCTCATCTAACACAGCCAGGTTTGGTCCCTAAAGCTGAGCAGTGGGTGCAGCTTGTGACGGACAATTCTTAGACCCGAGGTGACTGCAAGAAAAGCCAGATGAACAGTTTGCTTCTCCTCACTTCTGACTCAGGGGGAACAAGCCATTAATCCATCTCCAGGATTACACTCCACTGAACACATCCTGCTGCCTGCCCAGCTGAGGTTTGGAGCTGCAGGATGCTGTTTCCAAGGGCAGCATTTAAACCAAACCGGTAGGAGCAGCTCTGTCAGCTGCCACTCACCAATTACAGTGCAGGGGCTGGGTGTGCTTGATCAAGGGTCAGCATTTCAAAAACATCGAATTTTCAGCAGTCTTGAGTTTTTCAGATTTCACATTTCAAACACTGAGATTTGGATTTCTTTTGCTCCCACTCAGTGTTCTCTTCTTTTCCTCTTTGTCAGCATATACCATAAAGTATAACGAAATTGAGTAGTACTCTTTTAATTGAGGAGCTGGAGGACTCTCATGTTTTTGTTTTTTAGATCCTCTGCTTTGTGAAATGTTAATATAACAAAATAAAATCTGAAGGTCACATGTGCCATGCTAAATTTTTTCTGCATCAGAAAATTTACATGCGATTAAAAGGAAAAGTGGAAATATTCTTAGGAAAAAATACCCTTCAGAATTTAATTCTAAGCAATTATAGAATGGCTTATGTTGGAAGGCACCTTAAAGATCAACAAGTTCCAATTCCCCTGCCATTTACTAGATGAGGTTGCTAAGAGCCCCCTCCAAACTGGACTTGAACACTTCCAGGGATAGGGCATCCACAATTTCTCTGGGAAAATCACTTCCTTTAAAATATTTTCCAACAATGTAACACAGAGGTGAAACAGTAATTTAATCTTAAATTTCTGCCCACTGCTTTGAACGCAGGAGTGAGAGGGATATATTCAATAAACAATTTCCCCATGTGCTGTTCAGCTCCTAAGACCTTAGGGGTATCAGAACTGGGGCACTGCAGGAAGTGCTTCACAAAACCAAGGCAAGCTGCCTCACTGTTCATTACATAAACAGAATTTATGCCTCTAAAGTCTACCAGTAATAAGAAGTCAAGTAACACACACGCACAGTCTGCTGGATTCCTGCCTGAAAGTTCTAATCCTCTTCACTCTGATTGTGCAACCTCCAGTGCCAGCCCTGATCTCTCTCTGTTATCAGAGGCTGAGGCAATTCCATGGCCTGACACACAAACACCTCCATCCATGTGACTTTACAGCAACTTCAGCAGCTCAGAGCAGCTGAAGCCAAGCCACAGCCAGCCCATTTTACAGCTGGCACTCAGCCTTCTTCCTCCAGGTAAATAAAGCAGCATCCAAGAGCGAGGAGGAGGAACACACTGGTGAGATTTAACCCATCTCAGTACAGAATCAGGGCTAACGTGCAGTCGAGCTGCTGCCATGGAGACTCTCACTCTCCACTCTGTGTGTATCCTCTGGGAATGAGCTCCTTAAGCTGCTTCATTAGAAATAATAAATTCTAGGACGCCAAGGTTGAGTAAATAGAAGTGGATCGAAGCGTAGTTCATAAGAAATGTGATTTGTAGATCCTTCTTAGTTGTATCTAATGTAGGTAGGAGAGACAATCTGATGTAGAGACTCAAAAGCTAGAGGGCCACATTTACTGCAAGAAATACAGGCACTAACAGTTGATCCAAAAAGGACCCTTACTTTTGCAAAACTCTGGGAAAAAAACAGTTTTTAAGAGATGAGAATTGCACAGGAAGGGAGGGGCTTGTGTTTAAGGAATTGAAAATTATTTCTTTTTTTCCGTTTACTATCAATTGCTGTTGTCATCTAAGCATTTCAAAATGGAAAACAGGAACAATTTCATTAAGGCAATTAAGAAGATAAAGACAGAAGATACAGCACATAGGAAGAATGATGTGGGAAAGGTAAAAGCCACACATGGCCAGCAATGAGGTCATCAAAGGAAAGATTTTACACATGCTAAAATTATGGCAGTACTGGTGAAAAAAAAAGAAAAAGGAAAGAAGCCAGAGGCAGAGGGAGAGGCAAAGCATAAAAGATCTTATGTAAGATCTAAAGGCAGAAACAGAGAGTTAGAGGAAAGGCTGGAACTTATTTAAATTTAAAAAAAAAAAGGAAACAAGGAATACAGGGAGAAGAAATCTGCAGACAGAAAACAGCAGCTGGGCCAAGAGCATGCAACTACCTGGCAGGCAAGTTACAGGTGTGCATGGGAGTGGGTGAGGAGAGAGAAAGGGGCTGGAACAGGACAGGAATTGCACTCCCAGCTGAACCTGCTGCATGCTCCATCTGCAACACAAGCTTCCAGGTCAGTGGGATAAAGTTCTTCCTTGGATACACCCAGAACAAGATCCTTCTCCCACTTTTACAGACTCCAAAGCTAAGCTGTAATGTCACCTTGGGTGTATCTGCACTGTAAATACCCAAGGAACAGCTCCTCAACCTAAACCCTGGGTTCTAAGCAGAGACTGTGTCAGATAATCAGAACAGGACCTCGCTGCACAAGGGCTGCAGGAGACAGAGCTGACACAGGGACTGCAGGTCCAGGGCAAACCCAGGGTTTCCATTATGCAAACACACAGAACACACAAAAACGTGACTCACGAGACAGTGGAGGAGGAAGGCAGGGAAGAAGTGCGGAAATGGAGTGAGCTGAAGGTTTATATTGACATGTTTAACACAATTATCTCCATCTCTAACTTGTCAGGAGACACTTGGGCAATTGCTAAACGACCTACAATTTGGCACTATCCATCACCCATCTTCCTTAATCACTTCTGAGCACATCTTGGTATAGATAATGATTTTGCACAACAAATACCGAACCCGTGAGTAATGGTAGTCAAAGTGATAAAGACAGGCCTCTAAAACCTCAAACAAAGAAATGGTGAAGAAAATACTTTCAGCTATCAATGAAATACTAAAATCCTCAAGAGTTTAAAATACAAATTATATGACTCTTGCACTGTTGCATTATTGGTAGTCAAGAGTAATTCAAGTCAGAAACTCAGGACTTAGGGCAGTATTAGAACTTCCTGCATTAACATACTCCAGTAAATCCTAAATTGACTGAAATCACACCACCTCCCCAAACCCTGGAGCAGTTCAGGAACACTGTCAGATTCTAGAGGCCAGGTTATGTCAAGGGAGGATATTCCCAGACATGCTAACCTTTAGCCATAACACCTGAATTTCACACAGCTCACCCTGCCTCTCACTTAACTCACCATGGTTACCTTTTCCTTCAAGTTTATCATTTATATGTGATAACATTTCCTTTTACCAAGCAGATACCACACATTCCACCACGCTGCACACTGTGCTCAGTTTGACTAAGAACAGCACCACAAGGTGAGTAATAGAATGGTCAAATGTAGCTTTTATGTAATATCCCAACCTCTGTGTCTCTCACAAACAGGTGGGGCTCTCACAGACAGTCACTGGAGCAAATAGAACTGTACTACTTTTACACAGAACAAATGAGGAAAAAAAAAACCCCAAACCAGAATTTGCATCATCCAGGAGGCCATGGAATGCCAGCAAACCATCTGATCTGCACTATGGCAGTGCTGTACACACAAACAACAAAGACTGAAAACATCCTGGAGAGTTGTGTCAGGGGTAATTTGCATGCCACCTTATCGTTTAGAATGTTTGCCTTCTTAGTGTCTAATTAATATAAACATAGCTGTACTTACAGACAAGGTAAGCCTGATCTCCTTGTGGTTACAGTTTTTTGAAAGCTTCTTCTTCAGTGCTTTAACTGCATCTTTAGGCCTGTGACAAGAAATTAAGGAGGAAAAGACACCACTGAAGTTTTTTAGTTCATAACTTCATCCAAGAACCAAAAATACCAGGCTGAGATACAGGACCAAATCCATCCCTGTGTTTACACCCACATAAACCAGAGCAATTGATTTCAGCCCCATTGATTTCAGCAAAATCTCTTCAGCACTGAAGTAGAGCAACAAAGCAGTGAATCAGGTTTGTTACTGCAGACTGTGCATTACTCCAGAGACTTGTGCAGAGAAAGTTATTCTCCTCTGCAAAGTCTACTCCAAAATGTTATTTTTCCACTGTTGTAACAATAGAATTACTTATCTAGCTTTTATTACCATGAAAGGGAATATCAATTGCCAGCTGTATCAAGAGTTGACCGGTACTTTTCATGTATGATACAATTAGAAAATATTCTCCTGGGAGTGCTGTCAGGAGTAGGGGTGTCATGGATAACTTCCAATCTTATAATTGCAGGATGCACTTAACCCATCTGAGTAATTACCATGGATGGATGGACACCCCATTCCAGCCCAGAGATAGGGGCATTTCTAACCCAGCCATTTTAATTTCTATATATACACCCCGTATCTTTGAACTATCTGTGTAGGAGGAAAAGGGTGGAAGATGGTATCGAGCTCATCACATGTGGGAAGCAGTTTTGCCTCATTAATATGGACTATCTATAGTGTACAATTATTAGGGCCAGCCCAACGCTCATGATCAACATAAACAAGATGTCCTAACTTCTCTTTAAGATCTCTCTAGAATCTAAGATGGAGCAATAGGCACAAATACAACGTTCCACTAGGAGAAAAATAAAAAATCTTTGCTGAAAACATTTCAAAGTCAATGAAATTAAGTGGGTGTTTACCATTACTGCATTTCTTAGCTTGAAGTGCTATGCTTCATGAGAAAAAAGAAAGAATAAAGAAGACATTTCTCTATTTTTCTTAATCTTATCTCATACCCAGGCACATCAGTAGAGCATCAAGTGATGGATGGAAGTTTGAGAGCAGACAAGTTCCCCTTGCAGAGAGCTGTACTACAATTCCACTTCCCTTGCTGAAGCATCTGGAAACGCTCTGGTCAGAAGCTGTATATTGCATTAAAACAACCATTTGCCTAATTAAATGCAGCAGTTCTGCTGCTCCTACTATCCTGTTACAGACTGTGACTAGTAGTAGCTGCCTAGGAGGAAGTTACAAGGAATTCCTCTGCAAACCTAAGCTGTGCACAAGAGGAAACAGTTTATTAAAAAAAGGCTCTGTTGCATGGAAACTTTACATAAAAACTAACACTGAGGGTCAGAGTGTGCTGTTTCTTATGGCAATAACCAGAAGGAAGTAATTATTACTGACATTCCAAGCATTGAGAGCCATGGGTGAGAGTGTGGAATCCAAAACAATGAGAGGAAAGAAAAGTTGATACCGAAAAAAAGACACCTGTGCAGAAAGTAAGGCATACCTCATTGTCCTGGACAAAACTCTTCAGCTAGTATTAAAATATGCCACTGCTAGAAGCCAGTTCTTGCAATGCAATGCTGAAGCAGAGCCTACATGAGAACAAGTTTTCTTTTTCCCCCTTTTATGGGTGGAAACAAGGAAGCTCAGAGCAGCAAGTGGCTGAGCGAACCTGGATGTGGCCGTTCAGTGCAAGAGACAACCTCAGTCCCGGGTGCACACCTGGATGGGATGGATCCCACTGCCCAGGATCCCACAGGATCCCACTGCCCAGGATCCCACAGGATCCCACTGCCCAGGATCCCAGCCCTGGCTTCCCCCTGCCGCGGCACAGCCTGGCAGGGACACTGCACGCTGGGGAACTCGGCAAAAGGCAGGAGTTTTAAACAGCGTTGTAGGCACCCAAGTGCTCAAAGCCTTTTTCCAGGTGGGTTTGCAGAGCAGTACAGGTTGAACACAACGCGTCAGACTCAGGTGAGAATCCTCCGTCACCACCCTTCTCTGGCCTGTGTCTATGGGCAGGACCACCGAGCTTAACCCCTAAAAGCCCGGATGGCCCCGTGACAGGCACAGCTTTTCCTCGGGGACCGAAGCTCTGTTTCCTTTGGGCTCCCTCCGCACCCGCGCCCTGCTCCGGCCGCTCGATGCCGCCCTGCTGCCCCTCCGCGCCGCCGGCTCACCCCTCCTCCGTGGCGTTGATGAGGTCGCAGATGTGCATGAACTGTCCCCACTCCTCCGTCTGCAGCGAGCCGAGCGTCGCCCGCTCTGAAAGGCCAAGGGGAGCGGCGGTCAGAGCCGGCGGGGCCGGGG
>VZRO01003865.1:515041-578070 GCA_013397915.1 Daphoenositta chrysoptera
CGCGGGCTCAGCGGTGACTCGGCCGGGCCGGGGCTGCCCCGTCCGGGGGCTCCGGCAGCCCAGCCCCGCCCGGCAGAGCCGCACGGACGGGTCAGCCCCCGGCCCGCACCCAAAGCACCCCCTGCCCTCCCCGGCTCACCCAGCCACGGGCTCATTTTCCTGCCCACGGCCGGGATTTAACCTGCGAGCCCCCCGCTCAAAGGCAGCGGTGGCTCAGCCCGCCTCCGGATGGGATTTCACAGCTGAATCCACGCGGAACTCGGCGTTTCGTGAGGAAAAGCTCCGAACACCCTCAGCGCCCCTGCTGCTGCTGCTGGTACCACGCTGCGCCCCACGTGAAGACACCATTCAAACCTCTGCACCCACCCTGCTCCTGCAACCTCCCTGCAGGTGCTCTCAACCTCCCACGTTCTTTTCTGATCCACACATTTTAAAAGAATACACGCAAAGATCTCAAAGAAACAGGGAAAAAAAACCCCAGCGGTGCATCCAAGTTGCATTCATAAAGTCATCCCTTCTATTCTGCCGGAACCACTCACACGTTCCTCCTGCCTCATGTGGGATTTTCTTGCTACAATTACTGGCAACGACTTCCATTGTGTCACTTTATCACAAGCCTGACTGTATCTCACACCTGTGCAATACCTGGGAACGAACAGAGGATGAATGAAAATGAAGATCTCAGCTGTAATTTTTGTTGGCTGAGAGTTGTAATTATTTTAGTATCAAACACACACGGAATGATATTAACTAGCATTTGAGTACAGCCAAATGAGTCATACAGTCAGGACACGATATTAGTAAATAAATTATTTGTCTGGCTGTAGAATTTAATGGATTAACAAAGCTCTATTTCTACTATGAGAGTTTTTCCTAGGAGGAACTAATCTTACTTTCTTGTGCGTTTTGTACAACTCTGTGGCCCCATCTACTGGATGGTTTTAACGGGAATGCAGGAGAAAACCACATTTTTTGGTGTACCTGCAAGTAGCTCTATGAAAAACAAGTCATCGAAGCACCCTTAGGCAAATCGATCTGTACCATGAATGCAGGAGTCTTTTTCTTACTCAGCCTGTAGTAAATGGGTGGAATTCACCACGCAGCCCAGTGAGGCTCCATTTGGGACTGTTCTAATGAACACATCTCAATTTTCCACACTTCTGTTATCCTGTCATTTGGCTAAAAGCCAGACACCAGCTGTCAAAACAGGAGTCTATTTATTTATTCTTGTTTGCAGAATTTTGAAAGACATCCTCTAAACTTAGGTGCTTAATTCACTTAATCTTTAACACTGGAAATGAAATGAGAGCCTCTAAATTAGCCCTTGTTAAACCTGCAATGTGAATCAGATCTTTTTTTCAAAGAGCATATTTTATTGAGCTACTCGGGGGAAAAAAATCCAATGTAGCATTTTTTCATTGGAATTTACTGATTAAAGTTACTCATTGAAATCAGCTTTTGGTCTAGATCTGTGAACTCCTAGTGGGTTTCAGGTTCTGCTTGAAACAAACCTCTGGCTCTTCAGCCTTCTCAGGGCTGAAATCCTCAGAATTCATGAGCTGGTGGTCAAAGAGTCCCCAGGAGAGTCTTAGTGCACTCCTTGCAATTTACTAGTATTGAAGAGATCATATTACACTTAATTATTACTATTGATGGATATTTTCTGCCTCTTGTAAGCACATAGAGTGTGTTACAAAAAGAAAGAAGAGGTTAAATAACTTCTCTTTGCAAAATGTTTTGAAACAAAAGTGTTGAGTGGCATAATTTCTGTCTGCCTCAGCTCAGCTAGCATGTATTATGCCAACATAAGCAGGATTGTCAATGTAATTTCATTTGTACCAGAGATTCTGATGATGTTGTTATGTCAATTACAAATAAAAAAATCCCAAATTGCTATAGCTATGCAGAGATTTTTTTTTTTAAATTTAGTTTTGCTGGTTTTACATTTCATAGTTATATCTCATTAATTTAGCTTTAAAAACCACACCTTTACCTTATTTAAGTTTCATTCCTATTTTCAAAGAATCACATACACAGAGAACATTGAGTAAAATACTTAAACAGCTGTCATTCATAAACTGATTTATGGTATTGACCTGTACCTGCTTTTATTTGTTATGTGAAAATTATAAACCACTGTGATGATTTTTTGGTTTAAAAATGAGAGATTCTTAAAAAGTCTTTATTCATCAGCCATTAAGTGAGGAGCTGCAAAGTATTCTCTCCTCCATCTCCCAGGGGCTGTATTTATTCTCACTGCCTTCACCAGAAGCCTCTTTTAGTGTGACTCTTCCTGGTTATCCAGTACAACAGAGATGCAGCAGTGGGATTTTCTCACCGTGGCTCATTAGGCCAGGTGCTGGTTATGGCCTGAGCTGGGAGCTTTCCTTAACAAAGAGCCCCAGGGTTAAATCAAACCCCTTCTGCATCATCTCCGTTTGCTCACTGCCTTCAGATAACAGCAAACCTAACCAGGAGCTATTTGGGCAAATTAAATTAATGTTTGGGACCCAGTTGCACTAAGAGCTGAACCCAAATATCTATTTAGGTAATTACTATTTTATTTATTACAAAAAAAAAAAAAAAAAAAAAGAATATCCAAATGCTGTTATGTGAGCAGCACATTTAATTTGCCTGTGTAGAAAAGGAACAAATCTGGCAGTGCCAGAGGGAGGCAGAGGCCTGCAGAGGGCAAGCTTTGTCAAGGAATCTCCTCATTTTTCATGCAGCAGCTGCTTGAAGTGAAGGGTGGCTTAGGAAAATTCCCTCAGCCATGTTGGGTTTTGTCTTTTACACACTGAGCTTCAGATGCAGCTTCTTAGCATTGCAAAGCTCTCTTCCAATTTGAAAAAATTAAAAAACCCCAAACAACTCAGTAAACGCAATGCCAAGCTCTCAAAAGGTAGGACAGGGTCAGGGTCATGGAATTTTTGTGGATGAGAGTAAGGTTTTCTCCCTCTTGATTGTGCTGCATTTCCCTGATCACATGCCCCAAGGAGCTCTCACTGCCCCGGGACTTCCAGGTGAAGTTGGACAAATCTGTGTTTCTCCCCCTCCTAAAACACTGAGAATTTCAAGTTTGGGGGTTTGTTTGTTTGTTGGTTTTTTTTTTTAATAACAGGAGTCTCAGCTAATTCAAAACTAAAATCATGTCTACCTTGTTTCACATCAGGCTGAGGATAGAGTCTTGCAGAAAATAAGTATTTTGCATCTATTCAGGGGTTTATTTTTCTGGGTTTTGTTTGTTTGTTGTTGAGGGTTGTGTTTGTTCAGTGTTGTGGGGTCTTTTTTGGGGGGATTTTTGGTTTTTTTTGTTTGGTTGGTTTGGTTTTTTTTTNTTTTTTTTTTAAGACATTACCTCCCTCTGGGATTTTACCCTCACAATGTGGTGTTAATCCCAAAACTTTCCTCTCCTCCCCTTCAGGAAACAATTCTCCTTTTTCCCTGGATCAAAGCTGGAGGTTAACTATTAAATATATCTTATCCACTGGAAGGTGGAATCCTCAGCTCGACTCTCACAGGAAAACTTACAAAGAAATAAAGACTCCATTGATCTTAAATTACAGAAATTGTAGATAGTCTTCCCATTAATAGGATGCAACTGCTGTATGTGTGTATATATCCATATAAATATATAGATACATATACTGCTGCATAAAAACAAACTCGAAATAAAGACTCCATTGATCTTAAATTACAGAAATTGTAGATAGTCTTCCCATTAATAGGATGCAACTGCTGTATGTGTGTATATATCCATATAAATATATAGATACATATACTGCTGCATAAAAACAAACTCAAAATTGAAAACTAGTTATGAACTTGATAATTCAGATTTATAGCAAACTACCATATGAGAAGTTGGGAACTTTTCTATCATCAAAGGAAAGTGGCAAAAAAGTGGTTCTCATTTAAGCTAATAATAAAGAATGTATGAATTAGTCAACCTTCTCTTTGCATTAGAGGCTACCTAAAGAAGTTTATTTTGTAGGAGATCCTTTGGGAATTTGGGCACTTGTAAAACACACTTGTCCAATTAAATCAGGAATGCTTTTTGAGTTACATGGCACTGATGCTCAGCAGGACACTCAGGTTACACGTGGTACACATTGCTGTGTGCTACAAGTTTAGTTTAATTTAGTTTTCTAATTATTTAATTTCATGATAAAAATTTCTTGTATCTCACTCCAAGCTGCAATATAAATTTCTCTGGCTTCAATGAGCAAGCTTGAAAAAGCTTAATTTGTGCACTTCTTAAAATTAAAAAATTACTTGATAAATGATGAGGTCTTCAGATCAATGTTTCCATCTCTAATTGTGCTGAAATGCAGTAAAACTACAAATATTTTTTTCTGCTGTTCCAAACCAAAACAAATCAGCCAACCTCCAGATCCTTATACATCGAGTGTGTGGTATAAGAACTTAAGCTCCAGGAATCAACAAGCATCAAACCTGAATCAAGCTGGTATTTTCAGTAGCAGGAACAATCTTGATTAGTTGGGCACCATTGCAATTATCAGTGTGGAAATCAATCCTGGAAGAAACGAAAATCCTCAATCTTTGCCCATTAGCAGCAGGTATGGCCTTTTCCAAGGAGTTCATTTTTCTCATCGTGACACTCCCACTGCCACTTGAAGTGCAAAACATCTCTCAGTAAGAGCTTAGTTCAGCACTGCTGCTTCTCATTTTCTCAGTGCTTAGAGAGAAACAATAACTAAACTCAGATCCTTTATGGAAAATAATTTTTGGGCATTGCGTCCAAATTAAATAATTTCAGCAATATTTGATTGCCCACAAATAGATGTGCTGGCTACTGGAACAAACATCCAAAAGCTCCATGGACTGGCAGAAACTCATCCCCCCCAGAGCCCTGGTTCCAGCCCAAGCCCTCTCAGGGCCCTTCCTCTCCTAATTAACCAGAGGTCTCAGCTGAGCTCTCTGCTGAATTTTAATTACAGCATTATTAATTTATGGGGAAAAGAAAAATTGCCAGATGTTTCAGGTTGGTTGTAGCAAATTAAAAGGCAGGTGGTTGGCAGAAAAACTCAGGAGTGATTAAAGAAGCGAGTGGTGGAGGTTTAGCTGCTTTTCAGTGAGCAGTGGTCACAGTACCAGTTACTCTTCTGCAGTGCAGAGGGACTTCTCTGCATAAAAATAACAATTACAACAGTTTTTTTAAAAAAAAGCTTATAAATGTGTGTTCTTAATTTGGTTTTCAGCTTTTGCTGGGGTCATTTTGCTTCTCTTTCCTCCAAAAATAAAAACCACTATTTTTTTTAGGTTGTTAATTTAAGAATAATTGTGTGATGCCAAGGTAAACAATGGGGCTAGTTGGTTACTCAGCAATTATTGTTACACTGAGCATCTCTCATGAAGAAAAACACTAATTTTCATCTCTTATAAGGGATAAAAAAATGTTGTCATAACTTTACTAATAACTTCAATTGCCTGACAAAGCAGTTTCGAAACGAGTTTGAATGAAATAAATGCAATACAGCAAACACAGGAAGGGCCTGAAAAGATATCAAGGTCAGGATATTAAGGAAAACAAGAAACTAGTGCCATGATTCTGAGCTCTCCATCAATTATTCTGTTCCATGGAGTCTTTATCTGCAGTCTCAGAGAGTCCCATCCGTTGTGGTGACATGGAGAGTGGCAGCTGAACTGAGGAAAGAGGCTTTCAGGAGACAGTGAGGTCATTTGGATGCAGGTTCTGTCTCTCTTGTGGTGGTTTTCTGCTTGGGAAGAAAAAGTTACAGGGTTTGTACGCTTTGTGTTTTATTTTTTGGTTTTTTAAACTGAACATTCATATGGAATTTATGGCTCCATCCTCTTCAGAAATCCATTTTGTGTTTTTGTCGTGTGTTAGTTCCTTATAAAAATGAGAAAGTGTTGGGATTTCCCTAATGTTTTTGTTTTTTCTTAAACAAAACAACAATTTAAACTACGCTTCTCATCCAAGTGTATCCAAAAATTATTCAAAGACAAAACATCATTAGGTTTCATTTTGAGCATGCAGAACCAGATACACTAACAATTTCAGAACTAGAATTTTGGACAGTTTTGATTTTGACAAGTCAGTATTTGCTCATCAGAGGTGTTTTGTTGGAAAAATTTCCCATCAGCTGTAGGTTTTATCACACATTAATTGCCTCAGAGCTAGGAAGTGAAAAACCCAACCCAAAACCTCTTTCCACTAGTGGAGACAGTTCTGGGGACCTGCCAAAACACCCTACTTGAAAGGCAGTGATTTTCCTACGATTGGAGTGCATTATGTAGAGAAAATTTTGCAGCTTGTTTAATGGAAAGAACCAGCCATATATCTGCCAGTTAATAGAATAAACAAATAAATGCAGATTTTAATGCTGTAACTCAGTGAAAGATGAAGAACACCTTTCCCTGTTCCTAAGGGAGACAAATGTTCATCTGGGTTCTTAATCTGGACACAGAAACAAAGACTGCTTGTGGTTGGACTGAACCTTCTGAGTACAAAGGATTCAGATTTCTTTAACTTCCACCCACATTTCTGGGAGTTCCTCTGCACTGCAGGTTTATAGAAACAGTTGGACAGTTCCCTGTCATGGAGCCTGAGCTCACCGAAATTAACTTCAGTAAGGAGAGAAATTGCAGAAGGTACATCTGGAATTAGTGCTGGTTGCTGCTCTGAAACTTAAGGTCAAGATCTCTGAATCTCTGTTCAGAACAGCTGTAAGCTCAAAATACACTTTGGCTGCACCTCCTCACTGATGCTTTTGGCAAACAGTGCAGTACATTTCACCCAGGGAGCTGGAGCACTGGTGTTTGCAAGTGCAGCTACAAGAAATTTAATGTTGTGTGAAACAATTATCGTTATGGCTAAAAGGCACAGTTCACACACTGCAGGAATCCCACTGGTATTTCCAACAGCAGAGGATCATTGGGGAGGCACTGTGCATGCTCACTCTAAGAGACAGCACAAGTCCTGTAGACAAACTGGAAATTTCTGCTTGTCTGTACTTCAGCTTTCACCACAGCTATCTGTGGGTAATGATGCAGTAATGTCAGCAGTGGAGGTTTTTTTTTCTGAAATATTTAATACAGAAGAGTATCAAAATTATTTATTTGCTTTTTCCACCACGATCAGTATGTCAGAGGTCTTCCCATACTAGACCATCACACCAAGTCTGCTGCTGCTTGCTGATGTGGTCACTCCTGAAAACAGGCAGTTCTTCCATCTTTTCTACTTACTCAGGACACTCATTTTTCCTTGCAATGACATTTATTAATATACATTCTGTACTTTTGATTTTATGAGCAGGAAGACTCCTAAATGGTACACACAGCTCTGCTCAAAAGGAAGTGCAGAGTTGAACTGTACTTTTGGCCTCTCAGCTTAAGAGAATCACAATCCTTGGCTTTGCACTGATGCTTTCTAAGCACCACTGCTGAATTTTGGTAGGGATTTACACATCCAGTGTGTAAATTTACACATCCAGTGGATAAGGAAAGATGGCTGGGGCTCTGCCTGCATGTTTGGTTCCATACAAAGCCCAAAGCCAGGAGCTATCCATGGTTTGGTGCAGGTTGTTCTCATCACTAAGGTCAGCCCCGGGCTTGCACTGACACCCTTGACAAATCACTGTCTTCTGGCAGCCCTGCTTTAAGGAGCTTTTGAGATCCAGCAAAAAGTAACCCATCTATAAATTGCCACACTTCTCTCAAATTGAGATTTTGTGTCAGAAAATGCTCCTGAATAGTCAAAGTGGATATTAATACCTGTCGTGGGTCAAATGGGAAGAAGGGGAGAAGATGAGAACGAAGAAAATGGCATGAAGTGTAACAGGAAGCAAATAACTTTTTAGCTCAAGCAAATAACTTTTTAGCTCACGGTGAGATGTCATTTGACAAGGCAGCATCCTGCAGGAGAGAAGCACGAAACTTGTTTCCTGATATACTGCATGCCTGCTCACACACTCACCTTCCTCAGATACTTGTCCTCTGGTAATTCTGCAGAGTTTGCCCCAAAACATTTCTCTCATTTCACAGAAGGCCCACCGTACATTCCTTATTTGACTTAGTATTTCCTTGCCTTGTTTCTCAGTTATTTTTGCCCTCTAGAATCTTTGCCAGGCCCACTTCTCCACCCTTTCTTGTGGCAGAATCGTTCCCTAAAATTTTTTCCATTCATTTATTTCTGGAACTACGTCCACCATAAAAATTTCTTCCGTAATGAACTGAAACACAAAGCTACCAAAACGGCACTGACACCACTGCTTTTTTGACCAGTTGCTTACAGAGCACCTGCACCCAGCCTTTGCATCACGGGTGTGAAGTGCCTGTTCTGCAGTCCTGTCTGCAAGGCAGACCTTTCCAGCCTGGCACATCTGCACACCTCTGCCCCCAGACAGCTTTGGTTAAAGCTGATGATGATCTGCACGGATTGTGACTGAACTGACCACCCCTGAAGAGCTCAAACCTTCCCACTCTACTCACTCGTGATGCACTCTGGTGCTCAAGCTCTCAGCAATTATAAGTGACAGCACCTATCAATTTTAGCTGCTTAGATGTTCCCCATTGCTACAATAACCGAGTGCTTTACACTCCTTAATCCACTTACCTTTCAATCCCACATTGAGGTTCTGAAGCAACAATAGGAAGATTAAATGTTGGAGTTGTTAATTTCTCCAAAGTCCCTCTTCTGATGCCTATTTCCAGGGAACTGATGCTTGAAAATGCTCTCAGATGTGGCTTGACCAGTGACTGGAAAATTTTACTTCCATGCCTGCCCACAAAGCCTTTTGTTGTGACTGAACTGAATTGCTTAGCCCCTACATTCCACCTGCCTTCAGGAGCAGTAAGAAACTGGTGCTCTGCTATTGCTGTAAACAGCAACAGAGGATTCTCACAGGAAATACGGAGATTTATGCCTTCTTTCACAGAACTGGCTTCCTAAAACACACAGAAGGTGAGGTGCTGAGGGTGCCTCCTTAGTATGCAGCCCCTGTGTTTTTAATTCTGCACTCCATACATTAAGCCTTTCTCTCTTAAGCATTGTGTAGGAAGTCTGAGCATCGTTGGGATTTGAACTTTGTTTGCTACCTGTAAACCCTTATTTTTATCTAGATAGAAGGAATTTGGCCAAAGTTACACAAGAGACCTGTTGTAAATTAGGGAATTGAGCCTAAGCCTCTTATATCTTAGAAGAGCAGCCTGACTGCTGCTTTCAGAAGAGCTTTGGTACTTTATACCAGCTCAGTGTCTGGCTCAATCACTATTCTGTGGATTACCAAAGGGCAGATTAACTGGAGTCGATTGAATTTTTAAAACATAAAATAAATACCTCCTATAAGCTCTTAACAGGTTTCTCCTAGCAAGGTTTTGAGGAATTTCCACCTTCCTAATTCTGCATGTGTATAAATGCACAGAACTTGACAGAACATGAACCTACCTAGTTGTAGAGCAGAGCCTCATAACATTATTTAAGGCTAATGAAAGGCAATGTCATTCCTGACATCCCAGATAAATCATGTTTTCCATTGCTATACACAAATGGACTGGAATATAGTTAGCATTTAGTCTGCTAGGCAAGAATAACCTCAGCCCCTTTCAAATTGGAATTCTCTAACCACCCATGAACGATAAGATGTTGTGCATTTACCATCAATTTTCTGACTTTGTGGGGAACAGGGACTGAGAGCAAGGCAGACAGAGCCTCTCAGGCAGTGCCTTGTTACTTATAATTTCTTTACTGTGAGTCCGTGCCTACCTCTCAGCTGAACCAAATCCCTTTCAGCTGCAGCTGATAATGCAACACCCACAGCTCAAGGTCACTACCTGGAAATTGGTGCTTGCTCTTAACTGGGCTTACCTGAATAATATTAAGCTTCAAGTGCTGCTTAGTTTTAGCTTTGATTTGGTTAACAATGCACCATAATCTTGTGAACGGGGCACTTAAGCCGCAGTGCAGTTAGACCCTCGTTGTTCCCGATGCTCAAATCAATTGCAGAAAATGTGCCGTGTTGTCAGCAGACTTTTGAATACAGATGTGTTTACCTGCACACCAGCGAGGTGATCGCTGGTTTCTCAGTGTTTCACATCAGTTCTAGCTTTCTAAGTAACTCCTGTGGCAATGGAATACAGATATAGAAAGGAAGTTAATTCTCCTGCAACAGCCTGAAACAGCAGTCCAATGGTGAGAGGAGCCATGGCACAGATACAGCACACTGCTGGTCCCGAGACTGCTCCGTGGAAGACAAAAAAAAGGAACCTTTCCACTGCTCTTCTTTTAATCCTTTTATTTCTGAGGCCTAAAGGCGAGCCCAGTAGAGCACCGCTAATTAAACCTCTTATCTTTAACCCTTGTGTGGCCGGTGGAGCCCTCACACATCACGAAGTGAAGCTGCTACAAGAACCATCCCAATAACCTGCTCGAATTCATTACCACCTGTGTGAGGGAATTCCTTCCACAGCCTCGCTGTTCAACAGAAACCAAGACCTTTATGTCTGCATACTAAAGCTGTATTTAAAACCCCAGCTCAACTGCAAAGTGAAGGAGCCAAACCCTTTGAGGAAACAATAATGACCTTTGCTGGTGCATAGTTTGCTTTGCCCAAGGATGTTTAACTTCTTGATTTAGTCAGTCAGTTTGGACAACTCAGTTTGCCAAGTCCTTTGTAATTTCCCTTCTCCTTATGAACACAGTTAATATTTAGCTATTAGTTGAGTCAATCTTTATTCCCTTGTAATTTTTTTTTTCAGTTCATTCTATATTTCTAATGACTGGTTGTAAACACATATTCCACAGAATGATTTCATATTTTTAACTAAAAAATCTTAGTGCTTAGCCCTTTTCCTTTTTAAAAAAGAAACTTATCAGGGGTTTAATTTTGATGAGGATCACTTTCCAACAAACCTCTATAAATAGTCGGTCATTCTCTACATTCAGAAATAAAAATGCTTTGCTTAATGTGTGCTTATCTAATGTCAAATGCACTTTTTCTAGTCAATACGCATTTCTGTAGCTGTGGGGAAACACTGCTGCACCTCTTAGGAGTTACACTTCAGATATTCACAAGTTCTTCTCTGGGGATTGAGGAGTCTTTGGACTATCCTCAGAAATCACAGCTTTTCCTCAGAATGAGGCATCACATGAAATTGTGGGATATCCATGAGCTTGGTAAAATGGAAAACTCTTCAACCTTTCAGCATTACCAATGATTTTCCATATATTTCTCTACATTCCTGACATCAAGGTTAGAACAGCAACCCCTGACTACTAAAGAATATTTTAGGCTGATTGGCAAAACATTAGCAAATACAATCCTGTTGTGCAGCACCTACCTCCAAGTATAGACACATCCAATTTCTAATCAGAAATGGTATTTAATGCCCCAAAATTACTTACCAGGACTCTGTTAAATCAGAGATAGTGCAGGTTATAAAACCAGGATGCAGGAGCTCTTGGGATCTTCATTTAAAGCTGGCTTGCTGTGGTCTCAGGGAAAATAGAAAAAAATAAGCACTGACTTCTATGATGCAATTTACTCATCTGAAAAAATGAGATAACTTCACTGATCTACTTCACAGGCACTGCGTGAGCCCTCAATAACACTTGTGAAACCATACAGTGATCTCTTGGCAAGAAGTGTTCTGATGGAGCCCAAATGTCAAAAATTGCTTTCAAATCAGGGAGTAAGTGAAAAGTGTGCACCCGACAGACATGGATGGTGCTGTAGTTATTTCCACTATGAGGCCTCTCTTACTGTTTCATCTCCTTTATGACCTATTTCAGGGCCTATTTTGATGAGTTAGCATTGCCTAGTACTTCTTTCCCCCTCCAAAATTTCATATGTCCTGCTTAGCCCTGCTTACTTTTCAATTTTTTTCCCCTCACAATCTGCTCCTGGATTGCCCTGGCAGTGAATGAAGTGTTGCTACTTTTGGAGAGTGGCTCACGGTGCAGTGGCCATCAGCAGATGCTGTCAGAGCTGGTGCCCCTCAGCTGGGAGGGAACAGCAGCTCCACTCACTCCATCCCTCACCTGCTGCAGGGCTGCCAGGATGGAACATTCCCAGGCCAGGCCACCGCCAGGAAATTTTATTAATGAGGTTCCCACTGGCCATGAAATTCCAGTACCCAAATAGCTGTGATATCACACACTGAGGAAAATAATCAGCTTTTGGAGCAGCTCGGTGTGGAACTGGAGGAGTTGTGGTTGTCCAGGCACACCCCCAGGGCTGCCAGAAAGGATGGGGCAGACTTTAGGTGAGGACAGGAAAATGAAGGATCGTTACTGCTGTAAAATCTAAAACCATGGACAACCACCCCTCCCTCTCTCCCTCTCTCTCTCTCTTTCTACAGCATGCTAGACAACTAACTAGATTAATCTCAGAGGTTTAACACCATACTTGAGTGTTGAACTAGAGCCTCCAAAATACAGAAAAAAGGTCCTGTTATATCAACTGGGTTATGTTATATCACTGGGTGCTTTCATGAAATCTCTTTTTCTCCATAAGGCATTAAGAACTTACTGTCAGCATGTGGTTTCATCCTATTAAAATTCACTGAGTTTAGGCATACAATTTAGTAATTTAGATTCTTAAATGGAAATAAAACAGCTTAAATTCTTAAATGAAAAAAACCTAACCCCAGAATTGTTTGTTCTCCTGCTTTATCCATATCGCTATGCAAGCTCTACATGGTAAAAGAACAACTGCCCCACAAACAGAAACTTCAAAAGGAACTAAAATTCTTTTAGATTGATTTAATCCTGTATTTATTTAGAACTTCCTGATGATTCCAGCTGCTGCTGCTGGCCAGCAGGTCTGTTCCAGGAAGGCACAAACCTGCTATGGAAAAGCAAGTGAGTGGTTACAGTGCCATGTCCTTTCACAGATTCCTGCTGGAAGTCAAATCTAGTGGAAGATTTACTTACTGTGCACAGCAGGGTACTATTCAGGGGTAGAAATTCCTGGTATTTCTTGCATTTTTCAAATAAATGGCAGATTGAACCATTTTGATTAATATACGTGGGAAAGAAATCATCTCCACATGCTTCAGCTGCATCAGTAATGAAAGGACGTGTGAAGACACTTTTCCTCAGAATCCTGGCAAGAACTTCAGGCTGCCCTTTTCCTTTTCCCCGTGTCCCACAGGGCCATTCCACTCTGGAGTCCTCACACAGCTCCTTCCACAGGCAGCAGCTCCTCTTCCAGCACTGCCACTTGCTGCAGCTGTAAATGTTGTCCCTTTTATTCTAATTTTTGGTTATGTCTATTTGTCTTTTTTTGGAATAGTAAGTATCTGGCCTGTGGTGCAGTATTGGCTGCCTGCTTTCAGTCCATTTCAACGCCTTTAAGGAGCTGTGGAAACAATGATGATTTTAGCCAGTAGATTTTAGGGAATAAAAAAACCAATCAAAAATTATCAAATGCTCAACAATTCTCTTTAAATGCTGCTTGAATAACAAACATTTACTTTTATTTCAAAACAAATTTCCATCTAGAAAATCCTGTATTTATGAATAGGAAAATGCTAGAATTGAAAGCAATGCTTCATTTTTCCTGCTCTNCTAAATGCTGCTTGAATAAAGCTCATTTACTCTCAAAAATCTCAAACCAAATTTCCATCTAGAAAATCCTGTATTTATGAATAGGAAAATGCTAGAATTGAAAGCAATGCTTCATTTTTCCCAGCTCTAAGTGAACCTGCTTTAGCAGGGGGTTGGATCAGAGGCTCTCCAGAGGTCTCTTCCAACCCCAGCCATTCTGTGACTGAGTGAAATCGATCCTATTCCACGAGAGACATGAAAAGGCTTCAATTCAGAACCAAAAGCAGCTCTTGGAAAACAAGGAGTCTCAAATGAGTCCACGTGGAGTTCTGTCCATATCTGGGGCCAGCTGGGCTGTGGAATTGCAGAGCTCCACGCTGCACTGCCAGCCTGTGCTGGGCACTTCTGCCAAACCAGGCTCAGATGCAGCTTTTGGGACTGGAATTGGCATCTGCACACAGAGCTCTGCAGGTCTGTGGGTGTGGAGCAGAGCGGGCAGAGAGCTCTGATGCACCCCCAAACAGCTGCATCTTCCTCTTGAATCCAGAGAGCTAATTTGGTGAAGAAACAACTGAAACAGCCAAAAAGCAGAAAACATCTGAGGCACTGGACCTGGTTTCCAGTCTTGTTGTAGTGATTAGTGTTGCTCAAAGCAGGATGTGCAGTACATTACCCCTTACTTGCTAAGGGCAACTGGATTTGCTCACCTGGTGGGGAATTTATGTCCAGGCTAGGTTATTTCTCTGCTCTCTTTTCTGTCCCCCTTCAGTAAGAACAATTACCCATCTTTATCAATAAACAGTTCTCAGATGTAATATTGTCACGTTTGTGCTTTGTTTTCGTCCGAGAAATCTATTCAAAAAGAATCCTCCCCAACTCCCTTTTTATAGCGGGATGGGACACCCTGAAATTTAATTTTCCGCATGCAGGCAATGGATAAAATAACTATTCCAAATTTGGGCTAATGTATTTTAAAGATTCTGGTACTTCCTCTCCATGATCCCAAGAGAAACACACATCCAAATATAACACTGAAAAAACCCCACTGCTAACGTTGACACCAAAGTTACCAATCTTTTGGGGGCAATATTTAGGTAATTTACTTTGGGTTTTCATTAGACTTTAAACCCATTTCACGTGGATTCCCAGACAAGGAGTCTGCTGCAATGTGTCACCTTCAACTACAACTAGCCAAAAGTAAAACAAATTGGAACATCAGATTCTTTTACTAATTTCTTTTCTATAAGCAGTGTGTTTTGTGTTGCTGGAGAGAAGATTTAGTCTGCCAGATGGTAGTCACTGCTTGCCCATTCTTTAGAGCTTGCCACTGTAGCAAAATGGCTTTTAAAAGTGTTTTTTTCCTGGAAATTATTACACATTAAATTATTTTAATAAGTTTTGTTGCCTTCTCTATTAGGATTAAGCTCCTTGAATATCCACCTCTCTCATATCCATCAGATTGGTTGCTTTTTATGGCCTAATTTTGGTTTTTTCCTACCACTGACCCGGATTCCAGGTCAGCCCTTGCCAAGCACAGCTGCCATTCCCACGTAAAGCTGACACCACTTCTGGAGAGAGCTCAGCCCCTGCCACTTGGCCTCTGTCCTCACTTGATTTGCTTCACTTTCTTCCATCCATTCACCCATTTTCTATCCACATGCAGACATACTTTTAGCTTCAGAGGAAAACCCAGTCTGAGGGTGGAAAGGGATAACGACTAAATAATCACTAAAGGGGACAAGGAACCAGAGGTTTTGGAAGGCTGAGGTTGGAGTCTGTGGAATATTAATGATGTTGAACTTGGTACCTGCACTGGGATGTGTTCAGCAGAGGGGCAGCTGCAGCAGGAGATGCAGAACACCTCTGAGATGTGCTCAGGTTCTCACCATCAAGCCAGCACTCACATTTCTACAAACCTTTCTTCCCACAGATGATCCCTGCAGCTGATGAAATTTCTCACTGGCATTTCTTCTATAGATAAACCAGACTGGAAGGCAGGGTTAATTATACAGCCTTAAGCCACAGGATTTCTGTTTTCAATACCGTTTCAGTTGTCTTGGGCTATTAAATACTCCTCACAGCTGCTCTCACACTGGTTCTTTGAGAAGTGGTGCTGGGGATGCTTTGCTGGAGGCCTGGCAGCCACGTGGATGTTTTTGGGCAGGCAGGAGCTGGCCCTTCCAACCTCTGCTTCAGTTCAATGATGGTCATGGAACGTGAATCACTACTAGCCAGACAATGTGCATATATCCCTCATTAACTCTTTTTCTAATTGTGATAAATCCTCTTTAAATTAGCTTGAAAATGCCAGTGCTGTAAACGTTCCCCGTTCCTGTTTTGTCTCACGGGAGGATGATGTTTTTCCAGCACCAGGAATTACTATTTAATTACTTGGCTATTTAACCAAGATTAAAGTGAAGGCTTGTAGGGATCATGTGCACACAAATATTATTATAAACAGATCCCTTTCCAGAAATACTCTGAAATTTGCAGGGGAGCACTGTGTCAACAGCCACAGCACAATCATGGAGGGGAATCTTCGGTTGTGCTTCATGTAAGGAAAATGTCATGGCTTGAATATTTTTTGTAATTGAAAAAAAGGACTCAAAGTCCAAGCAGCAGCAGTACCAAGCAATTAATGAAATTATTCTTTGGGGAGGGCTCAGTGTACATTCTTAAATATGCTGAAAATTAGCCACAACTCCTTAAGAAGTCTGCTTGGAACAAAAGCCAAATTTAAATTCTGAAGTTAATTTAATAATGTGGAATACATCTTAAGACTGCTGGTCCACAAGTTCCCTCAACTCATTTGGTTTAAGATTTTTTTTAGTATCTAAAGTTCGCATTTTACCTTGTGCACATGTTTATCTCTTTATTCCATTCAGTTTAATATTTTATTCCTGTTTCAAATGTAATACCTTTCTATATCCCAATCTCCCTGGGTGATGGCAGATAAAATAGAAGCTGCACACAACACAAATTCTGTTTTGGAGCAGCCAGGCACAGTCTCCTATTGCTGCAAGCAGCAGCAGCCTTGTCACCAGCTGATTCCTTTGCTGAGGAAGGCTGAAGGTTTTTTGGGCACCCTTGAGAAGAGCTGTTCTGCAGCATCCCTCTAAACTGCTTGAGCAGAATTTACAGCACGAGAATTGAGACAGATCCAGCCACGTTATTCTGAGCCAAATTCAAGAACTGTCATTTGGAATTTGTGGTGCTTCCTGACCTTTTGAAAGTGTTCCCCAAGCAGCTGCAGGAGGATTTAAAAAGCAGATCCATGGAATGTCCAGTCAGCACAGCACCTCTTCTGCCTCTTGGGAGCTGGGGGTTCTCCTGCTGCGTCCACGAGCATGCCCTGTGACAGCCCCAAAAACTCTCCCAAAAATCTTTAAAGAAGGACACTTTTGAGAAAAGTGAAGATGTTCTTCATGTCGTGTCCTTTTTCTGCATGGCTCATGATGTCCCAGCTCCAGCAGAGTGGCCACTCTGCAGTGCTTCTTTAAAATGGGTCTCTGTGCTTCATTAACATCTGTCAGACACGGTTTATTCCTTTTGCTTTCATCCTCCTCGTGTGAGACATGGAGTGCTCTGCTTCATTTTCATGGGGTGCATATGCTTTTAGATTCTTTCATCCACTGTGCTGTATTGGGTGAAGAAAAGATATTCAGAGATGCCTGGTGGGTTTTGATAGGGAAGATGGAAAGGTCTGTGGGAGTTGTTTACTCTCAGGACATTGCTTTGCAGCCTCAGAGCAGCAACCAAAAAAGCTCTGCCTTCTGCACCAACGAGGGGACTTTGCTTGCAGCACAGAGGGATTTGTGTCAGGAGGACAAATCCACTCGGGTCAAATTCTCAGACCCAGGAGCTCAGGATATTTTGTAAGTCATAGCAATGTCTTGCAGCATTAAACGAAATATTTTTATGGCTCCTGGGAAGACCTGAGTATACTGACATGACATCATCAGGGTAAATAGCACAGCAGTGCAAAGTCCATTTCAGGTAGAGAATTGGACCCTGTCTACACTGATATTCTTCACTTAAACGGCAGCATTTTGTTTGTTTCAAACGCTACTGACAATGAACTTTGGCTGATCTGTAAAAGAAATGGGAGTGAGGAAAGGGAGAAGATTTTGCCTGACATTGGATGCTCACTCATATGCCAAGGGCCAAACACCCTTCCAAAACAAATCAAGCAGCAGCTGTATTTATTAAGAGCCTAATTTTCCAGACACTGAAGTTTATATTTTACTTGTATAATGTTGAGTACTGCTTTTATGTAGCATCTCCATTTGACAAAGCTGATGAATGTCAGACTGTCTGCAAACAAGAAACTGCTGTCACAGGCCACAAGAACATGTGAATTCCTTTAGCTACACTGGAAATGATAGCCCTGTGTTTAGGAAATACCCTGTCTTGACTGAGGAGTGAAAAGAGAAGAGATTTAGAACTGGAAAGCAAGGTTGGAAGGAAATGCATACAATTAATTGAGCACTGATCCAGATAAAATAAATGCCTGGAAAGATGGACTGCCCACATGTGGCTGAGTAAGATCCACTGTTGGCTGGGAAAGGCAGCTCTGCTTGGAGTTTCAGGAAGTGTGTGCTCTCTCTAAGGAAAGTCACTGCAAGCTCTGGTGGCTTTTGCCACAAAGAACAAAAAACCAGAAAAAAAATACATAAAAAGCACCAAACCATTATTGATTTCTCTTTCCTTGACTAAGGGCTGTGACATCCAAGTAGTCTTTCTTTTTTCACATTACCATCTCAAACCCCAGGAAGGCCAGACACCTGCACAACTGGTGGAGGTGGTGGGCTCTGCAGCAGCAGCTGCTCCACTGTATAAACCAGGGTGTAATGATCTTGCAGTATTTCAGACTATGACCTTTCCAGTAGACAGACCCAATGATTTTCAGTCAATGCTCCCCCTGCTTGATTTAGAAGCCCATTCAGAATGTAAAAAGGCCAGTTCATTGTGGCAACTCATTATTCCACTGTGCTGCTACATCCTGATAGATAACAAATGTGAACTTTGCTACAGAAATAGGTTGTTGTGGACAGTAAAAGTTCACTTTGAGTGACACCATGAATGCTAACTCTCCTGTAGACAAAGATGGCATGGGGGCAGGATTTGCAATCAATGCCCAACTTCACAAGGCCAGTGAAAACCTGTGTGAGAAAACCTCCGATGTCTTCCTATTCCAACAGCCAAGGACTGGAGCACAGGAGTGTTAAGCCTTAGTTTAGGGTCCTGTAAGCCCAGAAAAACCCCCACAAGTTACTTTATTTTTGCTTAATGAGGTGAGGATCAGTTGAAATAAAAAAAACCCCAAACAAACTCAGTGAGCTCATTCTTAGATCTAGAAACGCATTGGCCAAGTTCTTGGTGTCAACACTGAAATTGTGTCCTCAGAATTCTGGCTGCAGCTGATGATGGTGAGCATTTAAAAGTGGAAATGCAACTCCATAGTTAAGTTCAGCCCTGGAAACAATGTGCTAATAGATTTCTAAGGAATGCACTAATTATGGCAGTGTTCAGTGGTTCCCTATTCAGAAAAATTAATTCCAGGCATAAAAACTGATTCTTGTTATTCTTTATCACACCAATTTTATTATAATATTATCTGATTTGGTATAATGAGGTATTATTTGCTCTCAGGACTATTTTTTAACCAGGTGTCGTGGTTTGGCACTGACCCCATGCCAGGCACCCACGAGAGCCCCTGGCTCACCCTCCCCTGGCATAACTGGGCAGAGCAGAGAGGGG
Source organism: Daphoenositta chrysoptera (assembly GCA_013397915.1). NCBI lineage: Eukaryota > Metazoa > Chordata > Aves > Passeriformes > Daphoenositta > Daphoenositta chrysoptera. Next base: position 534,333 of record VZRO01003865.1, read on the forward strand.
GAAAAGAAGTAAAAATTGACGACGGCTTCATTAGTTGAGATAAGAACTGGGAGACAACACTTCAAGGGCAAAACAAGCTCAACTTAAAGTTACAAAGTCCCCTCCAGGGACCCCCTGGATCCCGGCCCCCTCCAGGGACCCCCCTGGATCCCAGACCCCTCCAGGGACCCCCCTGGATCCCAGACCCCTCCAGGGACCCACCTGCCGGGCACGGGCACCTCCCCGGGCTGCGGGTGGATCTCTGCATCCCCCGTGGATCCCCAGGGCTGCGGGTGGATCTCTGCACCCCCGTGGATCCCCAGGGCTGCGGGTGGATCTCTGCACCCCCGTGGATCCCCAGGGCTGCGGGTGGATCTCTGCATCCCCCGTGGATCCTCACAGGTTGTGGGTGGATCTCTCGTCAATGGTCTCTGTCTTTTTAGCCCAGCTCTAGAGCTGGTCAAATCATGTTCTCACTCCATCATTTAGGCAACTTTTTATTTGTGACTGAAAAATCCGTAGCTTTGTGAACAGCTGAAACACTGAAGTTGGATTTCTAGGAGCGTGTGCTTTGAAGTTTCGCTCTTGTTTGGATCCTCCAAGGGTTAAGGAGGATGATGCTCCTGTGGCAGCGTTGGTTTGGTGGGAACCAAGTCCCATCAAAAGGCTGAAGTACTGAAACCCAAAAATTACTTAAAAACTACATTCTTAAGAACCACAAGACTCAGTTATCCTTACTGACATAGTTGTTGGGTTGCTTGTTAAGCACAGGTCATCTCAGAAACCCTGCTCCCTTGCTATCGTACTGCTAAAAAAACCTATTAACTTGGCTTCCTCCCAGAACAGCTTATTCAAGGGAAGTCCCTCCTGTTGGACTTTTGTTGAGAACAATCCCTTTTAATCTGCTGACTTGCATCTGCTCTAAGGCCAGTATTTTTGGGGAAGAAAAAAAAAAAAAAGATGAGAAGATGGGATCTTTAGCACTTACATTTCCCTTGCTGACAGCCAGATGTTACTGTGTAAGTTGACCCACAGAGCTCTAGGTAGGATTTTCAGAGGCCTAAGAGTGATTTAGGAACTCAAATCCCCTAAATGCTCAATGGGTCTCTGTTCCTATCAGAGCCCTGCAAACCCAGCCTTGCTCACTGCCCTGAACACTGGCCCAAACTCTTCTGGGAAGCAAAATGTACATTAATTTTGTAGGTTAATGCTGCAGAATGACAGCAACTGTGATCTTAGAGCCTCATTACAAGAGAAATCTTTATTTCAAAATACTCTTTCATAAGTTAACACCAAATAAAGTAAGAAGGTGCATAATCCTTTGCTGCTTTTGCTTTGTTGAAACCACAGGAATGGATACTTGAGAACAAATGATCAGACGGGTAAAATATCGTATTTGAAATACCACCTCTGTAGCAGGAACCACACTGAATCTGACTTGGGCTGTGTCTCACCATACAAATTTCAAACCTCCTTTATTTACTTCAAAGAGCTTATCAAATCCCAGAACTTCTACATTGCAAAACATTTCTAAATACCTATTAATCTATTAATAGATAGAAACAAAAACACAAGAAAAACACTCAAATGTCCTGGAAATGAAAGAAATTTGGTATGAAAACTGCTGTTTGGTCTATCATTTAACACTTTTGTTCTCTTGCATTTTTTATATTGTTTCATGCTAGGCTGGTAGCAGTGATTCATTACATGAAATCAGAACATTACAGGTTCAATCCAGAAGCATTTGTCTTGCTGACAGGGAAGGATCCTTTAGGTCACTGAGCCTCTTCCCCGAAACTGCAGGAAACTGCATCAAACACATAAGCTGGAAATATCCCCAGCAGCTTAACGCCATTCAGCTCTGTAGCATCGGATTTATCAAACCCTGACTATCCCACAATAAAATAAAAGCTGTGAGAGGTAAAGAAAAGCCTCAAAAGCTAATATATGCTGCAAATCTATGTTATAAAACACAGCCCAGAAGTATTGACAATACACCAGGTCCTGGCACTGGCACAGACTCTGTGGAATTCCATAAAAACAAATATTCAAATCAGAAGTGTCTGGTTAGTAGAAAACCCTGAACTTATGGGCAAGACATTCGTGTCCATATGCATTGTCTTCTCTGCAAGGTCATTTAAAAAATGGAAATCCCTTGCAGCCTTTTTAATTCAAGCTCCAGTGACCTCAGTGCTCCTGAGAACGACCCTGTGTAATGTGGGTTCAACGTGTAACACATGATGAACTTGAAAATGTTGCTTCATGTCTCCATGAGTGACACCTTATCATGTCCATGTAATCTCCAGTGAAGGAAAACCCATACCTTTCAGGAGTCCAGAACGGTTACATGACTGATTTTGAGATGGTGGTGATGAGGATGAGTTAAACTACTTTAAACTAAGCATCATCTCAACATCAAGAATTTGTTAAGAGTCCTTCAAGTAAGAGCAGTTGGCCTGGCAGAGAAACACAGCTTACCTGAAAGTGTCCTCTTGTCGTGGCAAGGGTTCTTTAGGGAGCGGATGGTGAGGTGCCACCACCTTCTGAGAGCATCTGCTAAAGGAAGCCGCTTCCAAGTGCCACTGTGCACTCACACACAGAAATGCTGGACAGCCAAAGAGCCTGGTCAACGGAGAAGAAATGGGAAGGGTCTTGGTGTAGAGATTCCACAGGGAGGGTTTATTCCAGCCACACACAAAGGGATCCAAGGACGAAGACAAAGCAAACTGGCAGGGTCCAGGTTTATATAGGGGCAGGAAGGGGCGGGGAGAGCAGCAGGGCCAATCATCTGAGGGCATGGGGGCGGTGCATGGGCGGGGCCAGGGTAAGGGAGCCAATCGGGGAACAGCAAGGGAGGAGCAGGGACCAATGGGAGGATGGGAAGGGAGAACTTTCTAGAGAAGGGACATATAAGGTAATGAGGGGCGGGGAGGCCAAGGCGCCAACTGGGGAAGCAGAACTGGGGTACATTAACATAACAGAACAAAGCACCCCGGGAGAGGCCTTTTCATCACCCCAACCTGGAGGATCTCTTCGGGACTGTCCCACCAATGGTGTGCTGGTCAGCCAAATTAGAGGAGAATATCCTCTGAGGGAAGGCAGGCCACCACCACCCCTCCCCCAAAAACAGGTTCGGGAAAGAAAAAAGAATTTCCTCGAAGGAAAGTGAAAGAAATAAACACTATTTATTCAACAAACACACAGAAAAGGATAACAATGCTAAATAACAAAAATCTCTTGCTGTGGAGAGAAACCTGGGAAGATTTCAGAATCCTTCTCTGGGTGTGGCCTCTCTCCTCCTCAGAGCTGGGTCGGTGGGGCCCTTCTGGGGGGCCTTGGAAAAGAAGTTCTCCCCCAGTGTGGTCCGATGTTGTAAAATAGTCCCGAAGAGAAGAAGAAAGGAAAAAAACCCAAAAATCCCAGGAAAACTCTCTCTGGAGAAAAGAGCGGAGCGCTGGCTGGAAAGCAAGGTTGCTTCCTCCACACTCCCTGCTGCTGAGAGCCCAGAGAGATCTGTGTGTGTCCTTGAGCAATTGGTTTGAAAAGTTCGCTCAGTTTTTTTTCTCTTGCACCCAGTCTGAAAGGCACAGAATTCATCTGGGCATAGAGTGGCGATAGGGATACACATAAAGTCACCCCAAGACAAATGGGCACTCCTGGTCCCTTGCTCACGGGGCCCACCGGCCTCCACACCCTCAAAGCTCTAAGAGCATCAGTTGCACTTCACTGGTCCAGAAGATGTCCTTGTACAAAACTCATATCCAATTCTATTTGTACGAGTCTGTTTACTGAGCCGTGTTCTTCTATTTCTTGGTCGAGTGAAAAAAGATCCAACAGAATTTGTGAAATGAGCAAAGGGAAGCACAGACGTGGATCTGTTGTCTCACCAACAATATAACTGAATTATGTACCCAGCTCCAAAGACTCTTTTGAAGCAGAATTGTAAGTATAAGAGAATTATATCCTATAGCCAGCTTTCAGAGAAATCTGTGCAAGGGCTAGTGTAATCAAAATAAATTATTATTCATTTGAGCTATTTGGAGTTCTCTGAAGCTTTGCACAGCTTTTTGATTTTTTTGAAAAGTTTGATTTGATTTGGATGACCATGATCTGACACGGGTGAGTGTTGATAAAGCCACCTCTTGAAACAGGACAGGGAAAAACACCCACTCTAAACTCAACGAACCCCTTCCAGACCTCATTCAGAATAGCACTCAGTAATTCACCTGTGATGTGCCATGTGTTCGTTCATTGCAGTCTCCAAGTATTCTAATACTGTAAAGAATTGTGAAGAACTTGCTGTGATTTTAGAGACTGTTATTATTTAACTACTCAGACTCTGGTGAGTAATTAGAATTTCTGGCTGAGCACTAAAAAGACCCAAGGTATTACCTGGTTTGTCTGTGGCCTCATTCATTGAGGGACAGGTGAGAAGAGAACCAGGAAATCCTGGTTTACAGGCAGGTGCTTCACACCACCAGACATTGTTTTTTCCCTTCAGAGGCTGCCAACCAAATGAATGTGTAGAAATAGTTATAAACATATCTGCTATGCATTCTCTTGGGTTGTCTCTCTCTTTTTCTCTCTAAAACTCTAAAAGGAAAAATGCATTTGGAAGTATGATGTGATTACGAAACATGAATTTCTGATGAGAAGTGTAATTACATTCCCTTTTGATGCCAGCCAATGGTGTTCACACAGGCCAGATCATAACACGTGCACTCGGCAACCTTAAACCTCACCAATTTCTCAACTGCCATTTGAAGGTAATAAAGGAAATCCATGTTTTAATTTTTAATATTTTGAATGCCTGTTCTTACAGCCATTATATATTTTGGGAATGAGCAGCTGAATCCATCATCCTGTCTCCTATTGAATCTCCAGAGGCATTTTACCTGAACCTTGCTGCTTTTTTTCTCCCTCCTACACAGACTTGCTCTATTTTCCCTTTTTATAACCACACTGTATATTAACAATAAGAACATTAACTCATAAAAACATTAACACATGGGGTAAAATTATACCACGAGAGTGCATCCAACTCCCTATGTATTTTGACATTGCATTTAGCAAATTGTGTTATCATTTTAAGAGTGAGTCATCTCAGCTCTGAACCACTGCAAGGGAAGTAGAAAGCTTGTGAAGAAGAAAATGTAAAGACAGATACTTGTATTAAATCTGTTTTAAATGATGTTAGAACTGAGTGTCAAAGAACAGAGCTTCATCTCCCACATAAAGGACCTGGATGCTGAAATGCCAAAGGGTAACTCTCATTGCAGGGCATTTGGTTGGACAGCAACTGGTGGATGGGTGCCTGCACTAGAAATGCCTCAAGAAATGCCAAACTGAAACCAAGGAGATATGAGCTAGATTTTTTTTTTTTTAATGAAGAAATGAAACAGCAGAAACTGATGGAAGTTTTGATGTTTCCTCTCCAATGCCATGTTAGCATTAGCACTAAACACATGTCCCATGTTCCAAAGAAATGGCAGGTTTGGCACCTCTTCATGGTTAGCAAATTTAATTATGGCTTCAAATGCAGAAATGGAGCTACTTTGCTTGGCTATAATTGGATCTGCAATTGGCACCAGCTTTCCTTCCCTCATATGGGGAACTGCAGAACAAGGTGCTGCACATGTTCCTGCTGAATTACACTGGGTCAAATTGGGGTCAGATTAAAATACTATGGAAGGGGAGGAAAAATAAGAAATTAGGAATAGGGACAAACTCAGTGTTTTCCTGCAATTCTAGTTTCTCTGACCAAATTGTTTGGGATTCAACTGGATGTGAGTTCAAATCAAATAGCTACTTTAATTAGGAGAACTCCCAGTGAAATAACACCGTGTTCTGAACAGAAGATCGGGACAGGCAGAAGAACAGGCATTGTCTGAAAAGAAGACAGTCCTGAGATAGGCACAGAGAAAGGAAATTAACCCTTTAAATACACCACAAATACTGGGGAAGAGTTTTCTCTTTTTCCTCTCCTTTCCTGAGACAATGAGATTTCAGAAGATTTGGTACAGAGTGGGAAAAAACCCACCTGTCAACTCACACTGCAAGTCTACAACAACACATCCACTAATAGCAATAACAACAATGCCTACCTTGTTATTTGGGTACGTAAAATATCCACCTTGGGCAGGTCAGACTCTTTCCATTACAAGGCCATTTTCTGTTGCTAGTAACTTTGACAGATTTAAACTATTTGAGCTGAAATTCCCCGTTTGACTCTGTCTCAGGCTGAGTCTCCCTGCAATGTTCCCCTGCATGTACATTCATGAGTAACTGGCATAGAAAAAACAACTTATAGAATATTGCTTCAAAAACTTCGTATCTCCAGAAAGGAAAAATGACATTAACATAATCCTTGTGGCGTTCTTCCTGCCAGAAGAAGAGGAAAGCTAACTATGTGCAAGGTGGATGCTACTGAAAAAATTATCTTATGGTAATGCAAAATGCAATGCTTCCCCACAGCCAAAGTCAGCAACAGACACAGGTAATGCTCTAGCCCAAATTAATTTTAAGTTAGTAATATTCTGACACACAATCATTTTCTTTCTCCCATTGAAACTAATGGGACTTTTCCATTAAACTGATGGCGTCTCAAAGCCTCTTGTTTGTATTTCTTTAGAATTGTACCCCCCTGTGACATCTCTTGAGGCACCAGGAATTACAACCCACTTATGCTATTTACTATTTGAAAACCCAGTTTTTATCCCTAACATTGACAAGGAGCTAATTATTCTTATTTTCCTTTCTCTCAGTACTTTTTTGCTTCATAATTTGAAATTATAATTATTACCGATTTAGAATAAAATGAAATTACCCCTGATAGCACTGAGAGCAGAATGCACAGAGGAGCCAGGCCGTGCTCTGTGAGAGGGACCAGTTGACTCTGCAATTAAACAACGTTGCCATGGTAATGGGGAGGTCCAGGGAATAGCTGGGTAACACTAATTAAGGACGGCACGGCTGGGAGACAGTCACGGGTGACTGCTGAGCTGGAATCCGGCCTCCCCACCAGAAAACAACAAAGCACTTTATAAATATTAATAACCACTTGCAGCACCTAATCATGAGGAAGAAGGGGACATTACAGGGAAAATTAACGAAGGAAGAGGACCATGTGCATGGCAATGTCTGAGCAGAGCTACCCAGCAAGGGATGGCAGAGCCACTGCACCCTGGGGCTGCCTTCTGTGTGAAAGCCATTGCCCCTCTGTTGTGGTTTATTCGTTTGTTTTATTATTGAATGGTTTGTCCCTGGTGCCCCCTACCGCAGTTGGTTTGTACCCTGGACTCCTTTCCCGCCTTTGTTCTTGTCAATCACCCTGTCAATCTTCTCCAGCCCTCCCCAGTTGCTAGAAGGTTCTCCCCAGTTCACTCTCCCATTGGCTGCTCTCACTGTCCCGCCCCTTGAACCCCCTGTTATTGGTTGCTGTTCTGTCTGTTAACCCCTCCGCTCTCCCCAATTGGTTGATTTTTGTAACTGCCCCCGTTACTCCCCCTTTATAAGACCCTGTCAGCGCTCAGAGATTCGGATTTGTTCCCTGACCCTCCTGAGGGAGTAAACTCTTGAGAGTTACAATGGATCCCTGCATCGTCATTCCACCTCGCTCTCTCCGGTGTGCATTCCCTGTCCTCAGCGCAGGATCGTCTCCCTGGCTGATGCTCTCCGGCCGGAGGCTCTGCAGCCCGGCCGCCCTGCGGGGACTCCCCGGCTTTCTGGGCGACGACAGCTGAGGGATGTCTCCCTTACGATCCGGGCGAGGGCTGAACCCTCACGCACCGCGTGCCCAGACCCCTCCAGATTTTATCATTCCTAAGGAGAGCAGGAGCCTTTGTGTCACCTGGGACTGGTCTGAGGCTGCTTTTGTTCAGACTCATCACCTTGGTCTGGTGTGAGGCTGCTCTTTACTCAAACTCCTCACCTGGGACTGGTCTGAGGCTGTTTTTGTTCCCTCATTCCTTCAAGCCAAGCAGAGCAAGAGACAAGACCCGGGCTCGTTCCATTAACAGCAGTTAGTGTTCTGCAACAGCAAAAAGCAAGTTATTTTCTCCATCTGGCTCGCTTGTGAGCTTGGCTGAAGGAGGACCTGGAGGATGGGACCTGCCCTTCCAGAAGTAATTTGGACTCAGTGACTAAAGCAGTAACACAGAGTGATTTGTCTTTGTGTGGTAGCAGCGTCCCATTTGTATGAGCAGGTCTTACAGAATGAAAAATGATGATTTATTCTCATTTTAGTAGGAAAATTCCCTCTTCTCATCAGTCTTTTATAACACTGTAACAGACCTTCAGGAGATAAAGCTGGGCTAACAGCACCTGGTGGAAGTCCTTCAGAGGAAAGAAATAAGTTCCAGTGGCTTTTTGATTAAATTCTTATGGACAGAAATGAAAAATAATACAGTTTCCTGATACCTTGGTATCAGTAATGGCTGTACTGGTTATTGGAAGGATATTCACGTCAGAAACATTTCTGCAGGTCTACTCTATGCAACTCATTTTACCTCCCCACCACTCCTTCCAAACGTGAGAGAGCCAGCCTAGATTATTCAAGGATCTTAGAGTTTAAAAATGAGACCTTACAGAGTTTCAGGTACTGAGCCAGCTCATAAATCCAGTATTTTAGGTGGCAGCCCTTGGCAGGGAACAACCACCCCATTAAATCATGCTGGGCAAGAAACTGTCATTTCAGTGAATCATGAGAATTATTAATTCTATTATAATGTGTGCATGTGTGAGGAAGGTAATTCAGGAGGAGTTTTAGTTCCATCTTTACGGCGTCCTTCAGAAGATGATGATCCTGGCTGCTTTTCCCTGTTGTCCGTCCAATTTCCATAGCGACTGTTAAAAGTTTCAAAAGCAGCAGTTAATAAAGACAAGCACAGTATAAACCTTTGGAAAACTCATTCCTGTTTTGCTGCTCCCCTGGTTACCATCCCACCTCCCTCCCTGGGCGTGCATTTACAAATGGGGTGCAGCACACAGGTCCCAGCTGTGCTACCTTCATGGTCTTGTACAAAACAGACACATTTGGAGGTGCTTCAGGAAAACCAGATCATCACCCAAAAAGGGAACTGGCCCACCTGCTTGTGCCTGAGTTATTGCACACCCAGGAGATGAGCTCTTGCTTATGTGTGAGCTCTCTGTATTATTTACAGAGGAAAGTAAGCCAGGACTGCATTTTATATTATTAAGGCTTCTTTGCATTTTAAATTTTTTTTTTTAAAAATTTAATTTTTTTCGTAATGCATACGATCACCAAAGTGACAGTTAATTAGAGAACAAGCACTGTTAACTATCAACTGGAATTCTCACAGTCCAAAAAAGGCTAAAAAAATTTAAACATTGGTTTGCCCTAAAAACAAATTCAAGAGCTGAGCAAACAGTTCTCTCTGAACACTACACACAGAGCCAAGTTTTTGGTAGGTTCTGGTTGCAAATATTTAATTTTGCACTAAATTGGTATTTGGTAAGAGATGTGGCAGTAACTTTTATTTGACCTTAGTCATTCCGAGAGATAAATGCATGTGAAAGATGTGAGAAATTTTGCCATCTCACCATTACACGTAAAATATACGACTTCTCCCAGATCAAATACATTTGCAGTTTTAAGAGACACTAAATGGATGCAGACAGATTTGATGTATTAATCCACCTGAAATAATACACGTTACATAATTCAGTATTAGCACATTTAATGGGAAACTGCACAAGTCCAAAGTGTTGGTAATTTCAGGCCCATAATTTAAAAGTACCTGGTTTAATTCAATAGAGATAAAAAGCAAATTTGTTCTTTCCTCCACTAATGAAATAGTACTTCAAGGTGCAATAAAGAAAAAATTTGGCTCCTCTCAGTGCAGTCTGTTTGGAAATGGCATATACTGTTCTCGATTCATAAAACCTTGCATGTGTTTAGGTACTAAAGAAGAAGTGGATGCTGGGTTTTGTCACCAGTGTTTGTGAGACAACTTTATCCATTTCTGCATTAGCAGATGTAAATTGCTGGAGGCAACTATTAAGCACAAATAAACATGTGTTGCCTTTTAAGCACTGTCACTGCTATAACAGACCAATGGCATGATTATAAATATGGCCAACAGGGCTTTCTGTGAATATTTTTAATCCATTTTCAGAGTATTGCTCATTACACCCTGTGTTTCTTCCTGTTTGGTCCCTTGGCACACAGATATAGCCCTGTTTGAACAGTGGGGCAGGGAGCTGTTCTCTGGTACATTTTCCTCTGTATTTCTGTTAAATCCCCCTCACCCTTGCTTGGGAGACACTTAACCACCCTTTTACTTCCCCTCATAACAAACCAGAGGATGATCAGAATAACCTGGGACTGAGCTGTACAGAGATAAAGGACATGCTTGCACTTCACAGTGGAGCATGGTAAAACCAGTTTTGGGGAATCTGTGTTTGTGCCTAATAAGCTGCCACAAGCAGTTTCACCCAACACATGGTGCTATGTCAAAACTCAACTCAGGTTCAAAGAACCAGGGGTAATTAGGGGTAATTACCCTGGCACAGCTATTTTGCCCCTGGTTTTGGAGCTGACTTGCAGACTCCCCATAGGCTTGCTCAGAACAATGTGCAGAATTCCCAGAAATCAATGGCAGAAACATGAAAAGAGCCCAGCTGTCTTTAACTCAGCCCAGTCACCAGTTGTTCTCCTTCCCAAGCACAACCACCCCCTTTTCCCAGCACACATAAAGCGTTGGAGAAGCTGCACAACTTGTAACACAGGCAGAGAAAAAGCAGCAGAGTCAAAACTAAATCATCAGAGCATCACTCCACCAACAAACTGCTCCAGGACCACGGAAAATCTGGCCCTTTGCCTGCTGTCACCATGATGGACCTGCACAAGTAAGTTACACCTGTATTAAACAGTGGAGAATTTTGTTGAATAAATGCAGTTTTTACCTGACTACACACAGCCACATCTGCTGGTGCCAGAGCCCTGAGGGGCAGCCCCTGCTCGGGGTGGCACAGCAATAAATTCCAAGTTTCCCCAGTCACTGCTGAGTCTCCACTGGAGATCCTTCACTTCTGTGGCCAGCAGCAGGATCTGACTCTTAATACATGAACTAGTGACACTTAATGCCTGGAAGGAGAAATCCAGTTATCTGCAGCCACTAAAATAACACTGTGCAGCTTGTCATAGTCAGTACAATTTGTTCCACAGTCTCTCAGAGACACCAGGGAAATACTCCATTCTCCAGTTCAGCAAGCTTCATCTACAGTATATTGCTTCCTAAAGAGTTGCTACAGTGGCAAGGAAAAAGAAAAAGAATAGAGGCTTAAAACAAATCTCCAGGCTTTCCACCATTGACTGCCACCAACCTCTGTCACTGAATTTAAATCTAAAGCCATTTTCTCTTTGAGATAATTGCCAGTTTCTTCTGTTTTCTCAAGCTGCTTGCTTTGGTACAATTCTGCACTGATTTATACTTGCTTTTGACTTCACTTGATTAGGTGTAAGTGATGGAAAAATGGTTTTAAATTTCACTGCTTTAAACATTTCTTGAATCCACAGATAGCATAGGCAGACTGACTTTCTAAGTTATTGTCATCCTTGTTTCCCCGAAATCACAGTAGTTGAAACCATTATGTTGTTTTTTTTCACGCACAAACAAAATTCATATCCTTTCAGCTTAAATTATTTTTAGATGGTGAGATGCAGGAGTAAATACAATGACAAAGCACAGTGGGTTTCTTTTAATACATTTGGAGCAAAACCAAGATGGAGCTGTTTGCAGCACACAGCAGACTCCCAGAAAATTGCAGTCACAGTAGATGGCAGATGTAATAAATTTCCATGCCTCCAGCCAGAACATCCAAGCTCTGATTTCTCTGCCCCAAACCAGCAGAGTAAGAGGGAGTTCTGATGAAAGGCTCTTTTTGGGACTGTTTTTCTTCAATTCATTGCCACTGACAAAGAATTCCTCCTGATCTTGTAAAAGCTCTTTGTGGGAAGTTTGTTTGGCAGCTGCTGGTGCAGGGGGGGAACAAGGATAACTCTCCCATTCCCCAAAAACACCTCAAAGCTCTCGTGAGCAGCACCAGGAACTTTCTGAAGACTCTGTGAAGATAACAGAGCACTTCCAAGGATGATTACCACAGCAAGAGTGAAGTGGATGAACACTCAGGAAGAAATGACCAAAGGAGCCATTCAATTTTCCTTTTGAGTGTTTTGTTTCATAAATCTTCAGACAAGCCATCAGCTTTTCCATTTTGGAAATCAAATCTCAACTTGATTCTCCTTGCCAGTAACCAAACAAAAGATGCTCTATGTCTGCCCACAGAGCCCATCACAGGGCCTGCAGCTATGCCATCTCTTCTGGGTGCTGACACTGAAAAAGGAAGAATTAGAGCACAGAAGAAATGCTTTTGATGATGTGTGAACCCCAGAAGGATCCAGACCACACTAATTTAAGCTCTCTGTGCTTACAAGGAGCAGCTCTTACTGTGGGTAGTTACAAACTAGAAGAAAGAGTTCCTTCAGTGGGAAGAATTTTAACAGCTTCTTCCCTGAAGGGTCTTTTAAAATCATGTTAAGAAAAAGAAAAAATCAATAAATACACTTGTTAGAGGAGGAATTCAGAAGCTGTGGCCCTGCTGAGGCCAGTCCTGCCCCAGGGAGCTCAAAGATGGACCCAAGGTAAGGACTCTGACCTCAGGAATACAGTGAGGTTTGACATCACCCATGAAGACATCTTAAAAATGTAAATCAATGTGAATGTTCCCCATTGTGACTGGATGTATGGGTTTGGGGAACTCGCCCTGTCCCTGACTGGAAGTCTGGGGAGTGGATCTTTACCTGGCATCAGTCCCACTCTTTGTGTGACAGCCTTTTCTTTATTTCTAGAAATCTACCTGTACTGTTCCTTACAGTGCTGATCCCATGATAAGTATTTCAAACCCCTTTATTTTGTTGTTTTTTAAACTGAACGGAAGCATGAACAAAATACCAAAAAACCCACAAGAAACCAAGCTTTCCAGAGAGCCCAGTGCTGAGCTGCAAACATCTGCCTGCTGGGATGGACTCCTCAAGCCCTCCACATCAGCAGGCAGCAAATGTCCCCTGAATGTTCCCCCTGGCAGGGCTGCTCCATGCTTTTAATCCTCCTGGAACAGCATTTTCCACACAACTCCTATCACACACTGAGCAGTCTCCCTATGTTTGCAAAATGAAGTCAAATTGCTTTGACATCTCCTGCAAGAAACCTTTATCATCAAAATTTGGCAGAAGAAAAAGACAGGGCTTGTTCCTGACCTAATGGTTTCCCTCCCACTTCAGGTAAATTCTTACACTGGGAGACATTTGCATCTCAGAGCTGATTTTTTCCTGCATACTGAACTAATTCTGTGCGAAAAACATCCAGAACAGCATTGCATAATAATGGAAAAAATGTCAGTTTTCTCCTCTATCCAAGCTGTGCTGAAGGCAGACAAGTTTATAGCAGCCCTTGCCTCTGCACCTCTCCAAGTGCCTCCCTGATTTATGGCACAAAGAAACTCCAAGTCGGAGCTGATTTAACTCACTCTGCTCTAGCAAAGCTGCAGGAACTTTGGCAGCAGCTGGAGCTGCAGAGCTCTAACCAGGGCTGCTGTTACTCATCCATATTTCTGATATTTCCATGCACTGAACTTGTTTCCTGCTGGGCACATCTGCTGCAGTTATGGCCTCGTTCTACCACCGTGGAGAAGACATTACTGTGTTTTCCTGAGCAGGAGCTACTCAGCTCTGACTGTGAATAAAGGCAGAATGTGTGGCCTCAGAATGAGAGGGGCTGCTTGGAAAACCTGACCCCAGTGAGCTCCCAGCAGCTGCTGTGGGAATTTTGACTGGCAGGTTTTGTTATGGAGTCCAGCTTACGAGCAAAGAGTAAGGTGAGGTAAAAATGAGATAAATGTCTGGGTTTCCACGAGTGATAAAAAGGTTTTCCTAGACAGCTCAGTTGAATAGAGACATCTACTGATGGACACCTTCAGTCCTGCAGACTGGAAGCCAGTTTTCTGGAGGTTACATATTACCCGTTTTTTCACAGAAGAGTTGTGCCCCAAGCAGAAGCAACAAAACAGATCTTGTGATTAAGATGCTGCTAAATTTCATGAGGAAAGCACAGCTCTTGCTGCAGACTCTTGTCAGGAGTTTGCCACGTGCCTCATTTTCCCACCTATAACCTGACAACTGGAATTCTCCCGTGTCCCATTGTCAGTGAGGATGGCAATGTCCACACTGGACAGGAACTATTTTTTATTTGTGATTATATCTGTGCTCAAGGATGTTCCAGTTTTGGCCTCAAGGGATAATACAACTCCTCCAAGGATGACCTTGTCTTCTACCCTCCAATTTCCTCCTTATCTAAGCAGCATGTTTAAAAGTAACATTTGTGCACTTGGTTGAAGTGTTGTAGGAATTCTTCAATTACTTCTAAGCCCAGCTATTTTCAATTCAGAAGCTTGTGTTACAACATTAAAAGGCTTTGACAAAGTAATGTGGAATTTCTGGAATTCAGGCTCCAATAATACAGTGTCTTCCTTTCATCTTCTATTTTAAGGAAGAGTGACAGCAAAAGTTAAATGCTGTTTTTATTTGTGCTGTTTGATGGTAAGAATAAGGCTTAAATTTCTAATTTGAAGAGCAATTCTCAATGGAGATGCAATATTTGTCTCTATTATGGACAAGGTGCCCCTGAAATTGCAATCTGCTGCTCTTCAGAAGTTTTAAATTTCAGGAAATTATAGCTTTTTACCTTGTTTAAAAAAAAAAAAAAAAAGTTTTATGATACCAGAAGTGCTTAGCGAAGGATATACATATATTTCAAATAAAAAAGGTAACCCATATAACCTTCAAGGAAGGTACCTCTTCCAGCCACCAGCAGCCTCCCAATAAAGCAGCTGTTGATCTTATTTCATGGCCACCTCCCTTCACAGCATGTAAATCCTGTTATATGCAGTTGTACTCCCTATTCTCAAACCAAATCCTTTCTAGCTCCAAGTCATCCCAATTCTGCTGTGTAGCAAAATGGAATGTGGGGCTAGTTATGAGGCAGACATTTAAAAACAGTCTTAAATCTCCCAGACATCATCTGCATGAGGAAACATTCTGCAGCATCCTCATGCCAAAGGACCTCCTCTCTTCCTCCTCCAGTGCCCAGAAAAACCAGATCTCTTCCTGCAGACTCCTGTAGGAATAGTAAGGATGTGGAAAATGAAATATTTTGCATCAGGCTACAAGGGGTGATGTCCCATCACCACCTCAGCTTCTCCACAGCAAACCAACAGTGAAGCTTGAGTTTGTTTTTCACCTGGAGAAGCTCGGAGCTGCGTCCCCTGCTCCAGCTGCCACCCTGAGCTGGCAGAGCAGAGGGAGCCTTGGCTGGGCTGCAGAACCAGAGCTGTGAAATCCCAGTGAGCAGAGACCTCCCTGGCCCCTTGGGAAGGGGGCTTGACCTCAAAGGATGCAATTACAGCTCAACACGACTGATCCTCACCCTGACAGACCCTGAGACACACAAACCTGTCAGACTCATCATCTGTCACCCAAACAAAATGCCAGTGACCTACAGGCAGAGTTCCCCTCACCCAGCAGATTAATTCATTATAAAAGAGCTGCTCCCAGTATGATGGTTGCAATTAACTCACAGAACTGTCAGAGCTTTCAAAAACATAAGTCAGGCTAGAGGGAGGAGGAAATGACAGACAACAACAAAACCCCAGACACTGCAAATGGGAAAAAAATGTTTCAGCCTTATTCACAATAAAATAATTTCTGTCTGGAAAGCACTGTGACTATTTCTATTAAATATTGTGTTAAACTCTGTATAAAGCACCTGCTCCAGGCCGTAGCAGCTTGCATCCTAAACTGAGCAAAAGTGGTGGTTGTCACCCTCATTTTACAGATCCAAAATACAGTCACAGACAGAAGAGGTGACTTTACAAAACAAGCACGACAAACACATGAACTGAATTTGAGCTCAGATGGTATATGGGAATGTTTTAACTGAAAGCCTCCCTTTCCTGTCAGTGAATTTCCCAAATGCATACACCTAAATTCCTGCAGCTTTCACAGGATTTACAGATTTGGATTCCTTCTGTTTCTACCAAATTACATAGGCTTCCCACTTATAAGAAAATCTACCAAGGCTCTTAGAAGTTGTTTCTCGCATTTCCTTAAGGGAACCTGACTCCGGGCATCAAATACAAAGGCAGTTCTTGTGGGGACGTTCAAAGTTGCTTTCATGTCTGCTGTTTTTTGTGCTGGAGTCAGAGGCTGAATGGCTGCTGGCACGGGAGGCTGGGCAGAGCCTGCATCTCTGCGGTGTTGGAGCTGTTCTGGGGCAGCACCACAGGCACTCCCTGCACAGAGCAGGCAGGATGCAGACACGGAGACTCCCTGCCCTCAGCCGGAAGGCTGGCTCACAACATCGCTTGCTCCTTCTCTGGGATGTGCTTTTTTGTGGGGTATTTCAGTTTTCCCTGCAGGCAGACTCTGGAGAGTGGCTGATTTCCACTGCCCTGAGTGCATATCCTGAAATCACGTTTCTACAGTGACTGCTTGCACCATGGAAGCAGCAGATAAGTGTTATAGGATGGAAATTAGATGAATCCTGTGTTGGTTTTTTTTCTGAGTACATGGAAGTAGCAGCTCTACCCTCATTTGGTCCCACTGATATTGGGTAAGGTGGTTGGAGAGCCTGGGCTGTTTTTGGGGGACTTCACTGCAAGGCATCACAGGTCTGCTGGAGCAGGACGTTTATAGAGCAGGCTCTCCATGCTAAGTAAAATAATAACAACGTCTGGCATTCTGCCTCTAGCACAACCTAAAACGAAGCCTCCCAAACTGATGCTTCAGAGGGCAGCAGAATAAATAAACCTCTTAGCAATATGTCTAGCCAGCCATACAATGCTTTACATGAAGAAAAACATCTTTCCTGAGCCCAATAGGAAATCATTTTGTGCCCTGAAGCATGAGATTTGTTTACCCTTAACTTAACATGCATAATGCTAGTTTTGTCCTTTTGCAATGAAATTATCCATTCTCTTTATAAATCTGGCTCTTCAGATTCCCCTGAAGAAGCTTATGGCATAAGCCAGAGAAATAAACCACTGGAATGAAACTGTGAGGGAAATTACTGTTATTCCTCCTAAACTACCTCAACATCTGTAGAGGCTGGACAAAACTTCACACACACAGACAGGTGAGCACTCTCCTGAGCAGTATTTTGCTGCTAAGAGTGGCACATTAAAGTGTTGGCTAAATAACAAGATATATTTCATATTTAATTCTCCTTGAAATGCAGCATGAAAATTGCAAATAAGAAAGAAAACTGAAAACACGGGTCTGCATTTAACACTGAAATATCTTGTGTTTTTTTTCTCATGTTCAAGACAATTTTGGAGGCTGAGGTTAGAAATACCACAGACCCTTCAGACAGACAGCAATCCTTGGTGCAGGGGGACACCCCATCATCTCGTGGGGTGAGTCAGATTCCATTGCACATTTTAAAGACTTTAAAGATTTTATATTTTCGTAGAGGAGACATTGCTTCTACAGTACAGGAGGGGACTTCCACAGTAGAAAGGACAAGATTCCTTTCCAGAAATGTGGATGTACACCCAAAGATTAATTTGTTTGAAATCAAAACTCACGTGCTGCTTTTTTTCTCTTCTTAGAAGCTGCTTGCAGAGGTAAAAGATCTTCCTTTTGAAGGCTCGCCAGAAAGAACTGAAAACATCATTCCAGAGAGGATGAGTGCTGCTAATCCACAGCTGATAGACCGTCAGCGTTGAGGAGAACAATGTTTGCTGAAGGGCGTAACAAATATCTCTCATATTCACATGCAAACAGCAGTGCAGGAGAGTAAACAGCGTGGTCAGAGCAGCACAGCTTGTTTTTTTCCTTTCTTGTACCTGTCGATGTGCTGTGGCTGGGTATCTCCATGGCATTCCTGCTATTCAGTCTTGCCAGAACTTGTTGCAGTTCCCAAGGACATAATTTCCATAACAAATAGGGAGTGCACTGTAGAAAGACACCCAAAAAAAGTAAACTAATCCTCAGTTGAGGCAATGCAGAGACAGTGGGGGTCCACAGGGACTGCTGCAGCCTGCTGAGGTTAAACTCTCCAGGCTCCTCTTGACAATAAAGAAGGATTTTCCCTCCCAGATGACATGTCTGAGGAGCTAAATTAAGCTCTTGCTCTGAGGTGCAGGATCTTGATCATTAACTAGAATAGGGCCCAGGTACATCCCCTGCAGTGAACAGGGGCCTCACAGCCTTCACTTGGCTCAGTTCTCTCACCAAGTTCAGACCTGGATACAATTCAGACTATGCAAAGTTGGGAGTCTGGGTCCTACATTGACTGTGACCTTCAGGCCATTTCAGAAAGTGATTTAGGACACTTGATTTGAGTGTCTTTTCTTGCCTGGTGCAAGCCAACGCCAGTGCTTCTACTTCGGGGTTGGTTTTTTTTTATATTTTGTTTTTAATTTTTAATTGCTTTTCATCTGGCTGGACTGGACTGAACTGCCCACAGAAGCACCCACACAGCACTGGTACAGGGCAGGTGATGGCTCAGTAGCAGTTTGTGTTTAGAGCACCCTAAAGCAGTTAAAAACCCTGCAGCCTCAGGTTCTGGAAGTCAGATGATATCAATATCCTCCTGCTTTTTTTACTGCCATGATCATTTGGATCCCTGTATCCTTAAACCAGTCTCTACCAGTCACTGCTGAATCTCACTCCTTGCCAGTACTCAAGAAAAGGAATTTCAGAGAAAGACAGCCAGTATCAAAAATTCATTATTGCTAGAGGATAAATTCTATAATAAAGGCTTAAGGTAGGATACAAAGCCTGGATGGGGAGAGCAGGTCTCCACTGCAGAGCCTGTGCACCGGAAAGGCAGATAAGGGATGGGAGAACACCTTATCCTTTGTTCAACACAAGGCAAATTACTGGCTTACCTTCCTCTCCATGTCAGCTTTTACAACAAAACCCAGCCAACCAAAACCATACAAAAAGCCACTCTCATGCAAGAATTTTTGTTACAAGTGTTTGTTGGTTTATCCCACTACAAATCAGCAAGATCACAGCTAAGCTATCACAGCCAACCAACCCAAATCACAGCTCCATCACAGGCACCTCAAAGGAGGAAAGAAAGATGATTTTCAAAGAATCAGTCATCTAATTAATTCAAGGTTGTTATATTATGTAAATAGATATCAGAGAAGAAAAAAGTCTTAAACTTGTTAACATTCACTCATGCAAATATTGACATCGAATCCAATAGGATTACTCCCCTGAGAAATGGTAAGTGTGCACCTGAGTCTCTGTGGACTTTGGGCTTAGATTTCTTGAATAAATAGCTTTCTGAGAATTATTCATTTTGTTATATATTGCACCATCTGTAGGAATACTGATACAATACTATGAATATTACTGAAATACTGATTTTATAAAATATTCAGCTGGTCTCCTATTACAGGTGAGGGATAGGACAGTTACTCATAAAATGAACTCAGGAAATAGGACAAACAGTCACATTATAACAAATGTTATTTTTCCTGCGGAGTAATCAAGTTTATTAAAAACAAAGGCTGGTTAATATTTTATATTTACAAACATCTTTTCCCACTAATGCCCTAAAGCATTTTGCAAGCTCCATGCAGACAACATCCTAAGTACAATCCCTCCTCCTGTGCACCCCAGTTGCAAAGCTCTCAGCTCAGTACCCAGCTGCCTCCCACACATTGGCAGCCCCTTTGTGAGGCAAAAAATAAACCCATCAAATTTCATCTAAATACTGCTGCTGACATCCAGGTTAATTCAAAAATTAAAGCCTGTTCAAAAAACCAAATACCTGCTCCTGCTGCAGTGAAGGTAAACAGGAGGAGTGGATGTGCTGGTGTCTGCACTGGGGTGCACGTGTGGATATTCAAAGTGATGGCTTGGGAACCACTACAGGACAGGAGGTTTGGAGAAGAGGCAGGGACACACATTCAAAATTCACATTTGCTAGACTGAGACACCTTTCACTATCCCAGGTTGCTCCAGCCTGGCCTTGGACTCTTCCAGGGATGGGGCAGCCACAGCTTCTCCTGGCACCCTGTGCCAGGGCCTCCCCACCCTCACAGGGAAGAATTTTTACCCACTATCCCATCTAACCCTGCCCTCTGTCAATTTAAAACCATTCCCCCCTGTCCTGTCACTCCATCTCTTGTCCAAAGTCCTTTTCCAGCTCTCTTGGAGCACTTTTAGGCACTGGAAGGGCTCCAAAGTCTCCCTGGAGCCTTCTCTTCTCCAGGTGAGCATCCCCAGCTCCTCCTGCCTCCACAGGTGCTCCAGTCCTCTGAGCATCTTCCTTTTGCAAACAAAGCTCCACTAGAGGACAGTGGAAGCTCAAAAATGCGTGGCAGAGCCCACGGTGCTGGGAAATAAACCGGAGAGCTGGAGAGATTTGCTGCAGGAACTTCAGTCTGTAAATATCTGCCCACGCCTGTCTCATCTCACCGTGCTCCCGAGTGCAG
Source organism: Daphoenositta chrysoptera (assembly GCA_013397915.1). NCBI lineage: Eukaryota > Metazoa > Chordata > Aves > Passeriformes > Daphoenositta > Daphoenositta chrysoptera. Next base: position 554,844 of record VZRO01003865.1, read on the forward strand.
CAGGTACATCCAGCCAGAGGGATTCCCGGGGGGCAGGGGGAAGTGTTGTAGGGCATTTTAAACGGGCTGAGATTAATCGAAATTCACTGCTGGGGAACTGCCCCCCCCCCAGCCCATCAACAAGCAGCAGTGGCAGCGACTGCAGTCAGCGTTCAGAGCCTGATGGGTGTGCCACGCCGAAATGTAATTGTTGTGACTCAGAAAAAAATTAATCAGCGAGCAAAAGAGGTGGCAGCTGTTTCTCTGATTCCATTTATATCTCATTTGTAGTGTTTACCTAATATCTCAGGGGCAAAGAGTGCCCTAGCTAAGAATACCCTAGAGTTTCAGTGCCTGGTGAGTAAAAATAGGTTTAATTTTATGTGACCACCTCTACCGTTTCTTGCTAAACAGCAGGGATAGAGATAAAGGAAAAAAAAAACCAAACAAAAAAAGGAAAATAGAAAATCTCTCTTCTGGGTTGCAGAGCATATTGCATAAACTCACTCTGGCCATATCTGTTTGCATGAAAGGCTCTATAAAGGATTCCTGGGATTTAAAAGGAGTCATAGAAGATGTAAAAGATGTTGCCATAGATTTAAAACCAGGCTGTTTTAATTACACATTAGCTGTGATCCTGAAGAAAGTACTTAGCTAGAAAACACTTCAGGCATTTAACTCTCCAGCACAGCAGTGCAGTTATCTCGTGGTTCATCACATACACATCTTTAAGTGACATTCCTTAGTGGCAGTGTGACATATCCCTTCTCCTTCAGGGTAGTTCTAGCTTGAGACCTCCCATGGTTTTAACCCAAGTTTGGTGCCACCTCTACTATCATTTCTAATTCTGCTCATGTTCCTCCCATTAATTTAGGACTAACTTACTGCTTGCAAGGCAAAATATGCATAAAAATACATCACAGCTGCCATAGCACCTTCCACATTCCAGCGTCCTGGATGACTTTACAACCAGCATCACAATGAAAGGGCTGCATTTCGATTTACAGCTGTAGTCACCTGCTGTCCGGGGTGGGGATGATCTTTCTAGCACAGAGGCATTGTGTGAGTGGCCTGTGTCCCTGCAAGGAGTCAGTGGCAGGAGAGGAACCACAGAGTCCTGTTTTTTGATGCTCTGCTCACTCCCTGGTGGAGGTTTAATGCCACAATATACAGGTGAAGAGTTCTGAAGAACATTTCTCCACTCTTTTATTGTCGGTGTATGGATCATCCTTCCTGCTCTCCCCATATCCTTCTCAGACATGGAAAAAAATTTTAAAACCCTATCATGGTATTTTACATTCCAATTAAGGACAGAGGACCAGAATCCCAGGGGCTAGGCTGGGAAGTGCTGGCACAGCCCCCTATGAGCAGGACAGATCCCAGTTTGCTGTGAAGAGCACAGTGCACTGCTCTGTTCTCACACCCTGCTGGGAACTCAGGCCAGTCCTCAGATTAAGTTTTGCCTTAGGAGGTGTGGAAAGAATTTGGCAGCTTGTTCCAGTCTCCCAGCCTTGCTCACCCTCACGTGGAATCACAGCAAAGATGCAAAGCAGCAGAATACCAGGCCAGTTTCTGTAGGTTTGGCTGAGCAGCTCCCTGTTGGCATTTCCCCACACACAGCTGGATGTTTCCTGGCAGGGTGGCAGCCCAGGGGGGCGATTTTCAGCCTTGTCTAATTACAGCGCTGCTGTTGATGAGTTAATGCCCGCGGGCAGGGGGAGAGCAGCGCCTCGTGGGCGGCTCCCACCCTGGGTGGAGATGAAGCACTAAAAGATGTACAAGCCTCCCTTGATAGTTGAAATTAAAACATGGACTCTTAAAATTCACATCCTGCAGCTCTCAGACTTGTTCATGGTGAAGACAGGGATAAATGTAGGAAAACAAAGCAAACCAAAGTGAAAATTGCAGGGTAAACGGACTTTTGTTTTTGCTTTAAAAGCATTGCTTATGGAGCAGAAGGTCAGTCACAACCTCTTGACAAAAATACCTGCCAGATGTACCTAAACAATGGCAATGGGCTTGGTTTTCATACTGAATACGTGAGGGGTGAGTCAAGAGACACAACCCAGCCCTGTGCAGTCAGGGAATCACCTGATTCAGATCAGCCACTGTCTGTGACCTGTTCTCTGCAACAGCACAGGAGGAACTGGGTATCTGTTTATTTCTGCTGTAGCATCACATGGAAAATACCCTTAAAAGTGCATAATGGGGAACAGGAGCTCTATATTTTCTCTGCAGAAAGGATTGGATTTTGAGGACCTCTACTCAAAGCAGGGTCATTAAAATGTCAGTCCTTTATGCTGTTGGAACCCACTTCTACTTAAAGCAGTGGAAGAAGCAGAATACACAGTGTTCAGTGTGTTGGTTTAAGAAATCTAAACTTAAAGGGCAACATCTGAAATTTTGACACTCTGTGATCCAGACTATGTTCAAGGGGTTATTTCAAGTGCCTCCCCAAAGTAAGGAATCCCTCTGTCTATGCTGAGGCCTCAGTTCACTCCTGAAGCAGGAGTGAATCTGTGAAATGCTCAACAGCACTCTGCATGACCAAGAGAGTGTAAGGCTCGGAAAAAAATAAGAATGAAAGGAAAAAGAAAAACAATCTAAGTTCATTTTAACTCCAGTATACTCTTAGTCAAAATTCCCAAGGCAATCTCTATTTCCACCTATCTGTAAATAGTTTTCAATTTCAGTAGGTCCAGCAAGGACTGTGAAACTTCAAGTGATGACCAGGAAGCCTGGCTGTGTGTCTCACATCATAGCAGACACTTAATACTTCAATTTCTGTGACCTTTCCAGCATAGATGGGTATCACCCACTGGAGAGAACTGAATAATGATCCTTCCTGATCCCCACTGTTTTTTCCCTTGCAAAATTATTTCTCAACTAATCCAGATGGTGCAAAGGAGCCTGATGAGAAGAACGGCCTGGCTCTGAGTGTGGATGTCAGAGGACATGCCCTGCCTGTCTGTGAAACTGCAAATGAGGCAGATGTTTGTCATTACTGCCCACTCTTGGAGCACCAGCATTTCTTCCTTGCTAAGCACGCACTGCAAGCAGCAATCAAGCATCACCTTCTCCTCTTCTAATGGCCACTCAGGCGTGTAATAAGTTGAATTTCATCTTGCTGATGAATCTTATTTTAGTTGTTGGGCATGACAGGGCATTTCTTTGTTACCAAGTGAATGGAGACATCTGGCTTTGGCAGGGTGACTAAAAATCAGCTGTGTTTGACCAGTGTCTCTCCTGTTTCACCGTAATTTGCTGACACTGGAGCCAGCCAGGCTTGCAGGCTCAGGCAGCAAAACAGACTGCAGAAGTCAGGCTTTACACCTGCCCTATTTTGCCTTAGACAACTTTATCTCCCGTGGTGTAAAATGCTTTAAAAGGTGTTCCTTATGTCACTTGAACGGTGCCAGTGCTGTTTCACCCACTAAACCTGTAAGCACAGGGAAGATATTCCCATTACAGCTGCCAGCATTCCGGAGAGCCAAACAAGCACCAAGTCCAGGCTTTTCCTGACCACTTGTCCCAGCTCTGCACTTATGCAGAGAGGCAAGAGAGTGCTCTGATTCAGCATGTGACACAGTTTGCACTTTATAAGTTACTGCACCGCTCAGGACTCAGAATCAGCCTCATAATCTGGGGTTAGTGCTGAAAGACTGCTCCTGTTTCATCCACTCTGTAAATAGCTTTCTTCCTTCATGATGAGTTATTGCACTCCTATTTTTGGCTGTGTTTACTTTGGAAAGCTGGCACAGAAATATTGGCTGGCAGACACAGGGCTGCCCTGGCAATCTACTGTTTTGGGGGTTGTTTGCTTTTAACTAATTCATTATACTGCTGTACTGCAACATATATCACTTGTTTTACCCTCCAGCTCAGAGTGTTTATTAGACAACTATTCTCAGGAAGCTTCCCCATGACAAACACTTAACCCTCAGGCTCTTTGGAAAGCCTGGCAGTCTGTATTACTGAGCACTAGAAAACAAAGGCAGCTCAAGTACAGTAATGCACACAATTATTAATAATAATATTTTGCTCATTAGTGAAAACTTGCACTAGCATCAGTGCTTCCACATGGATTCATCCCTGAAGTAACAGGAGCTCATTACAGAGAGATTTTTCCGATTAAGCCTGAGCTTTGCTGGCTTCTCTCTCTTTTACTTCTCTAATGTGATTGTTCTCTGTGACCCTAATATATGACAGTCATTTTAATGCTGGTAACTACCCTTTCCATTGCACAAGGTAATAAATGCCAAAGATATTTAAAGATATCACGAGTCAGCCCTGATTCTGGAGCCATGAAGCAGTTCATGTTCCCTAAAATCCAACTCCAGCAATTTCCTGTTGGTGCACTGTTCATCAGGGAGATTTGGCAAGGTCCCCTTGGCATTGCTGTTCCTGTAAGGGGCTACTGCAGATACCATTTACTGATTCAGAACAACCCTGAAGTGTCTGTCAGTTCAGCTGCAGGCTGAGGGAAAAATACTCTTCAGAATACTGCAGAGGCATTAGAACTTCGTCTCCACTAGCTGTCACACAGATTGTGTTCACAAAATTAGTCTAAGCGCAAGGAACTTCCTGCAGCAAGGGGATGGTGATTTATAAAGACATGGAAATACTAAAGATAAGAGGCCAAACTCCACCCCACAGCAGAGCATTCGCTGATCTTGGAGAAGGGTTCCTGTACAGAAAGGGACACGGTGGAAGGCAGCATCTGATGTCCTCTCCTGTCTCAGGTGCAGGGTGTGATGCTGCAGGGTGAGCTCCATCCTCCTGCTCATGCAGAAGATGATCTCGAGCATCCTGGAGAGTCACCCCTGTGGTGGGAGCCAAACACTGGAGTTCTGAGCCTGCCAAATACCAAATTTCCAGGCTTCCTTTATAATCATGAAATTAGAAGTGTTCCCTGGCACAGAAGAGAGCTGGATACCTGTGTGAGACAAGTGCAGTGGGCTCACATCATCCCTGCTGCTCCCGTGGGACACAGCCCCAGCCACTGCACAGCAGGACATCACAGACATCTATCACAACGAATAATTCACTAAAGAACCTTCTAGATCAGAAGTTAGAAGCTTTGCAAAAGAGAAAACCCCACACTTTCTCTCCCGTGTAGCCCCACTGTGGAGTGGCCCTGCTTCCACCGTGGGTTCTGAAGCTGCAGCTCAGCCCAGCATTGGTAAAAAGTTAATTTTGGGAACTCAAGCTGAGTTTGGGAACTCGAGCTGATTCCTTACTACAGCCTCTGATGCTGCATTCCAGCCCAAGCCCAGGCAGTGTGATCAGGGCTGATTTTAGGGCCATCTTGTCTATCAAATTCTCACCCAGAGGAGCCCAGACCAGCAGAGAAACATGAAAACCAGAAATGCAGTTCGTAATTTCCCCAAATCTTGTGCTTTGCCTCAGTTTTAAAACCACACCTTGCAACACAGCTAATAAAGAGCTGCACAAGAAAACAGAGCTTTCATCTTTGTGCTGGATTCTTGGCTTGTAGGAGTTTTGAGTAAATCTGTTTGGATGGTTAAGAAAAGCCTACAGCCAACCATCTGGGCTTGTGCTGCTTCTTGCCTTTTGTTGACATTAGCAGTCGTTGAAATGTTCCCAACAAAGCATAATTTTTTTATTTTCCACACCTGGGTAATTAAAACAGGTATGCATTGAACACGGGCCCATTTTTAAAAGACATCATTTTCTCAACCCATAAATGTAATTTGTTATCAAATTAAGTATTTCCACACCCCATTTCTCCAGCACTTTAGCATTTTAATTTGAAATACAGTTGCTAGAAATTATTCTTTTCAAGCAGCAGCCAGGTTTGGATACAATTCTAGACTAAGTACTTGCCTTTTTTTTTGCACCTCAGTAGTTTATTGCCTTGGTGTACTGCAGAGACAGTGAGGAACGGAAGAAAAAGCAATAAGAAGGGGAAAGGTGCCTCATAAAATGGAGAGAGGAGGGCAGGAAGACATGATTTGTTTTACAAGAGAGTAACCACTAAAGGCATTCTTGGTAGAAATACCTATTGTATGAAACTTGATTTTCAGTGCAGCTTTTTGAAAGAAATGCCTGGTCATTTCAGAAGAAATAGGACATGATCCCTATAGCAAAGCCACCACCTTAAAAAAATGTCCTAACTTAGAATTCTGCACAGCTTGGTTACCTCAGCTGCATTCACAGATTCTAGCTCAGACCCAAACAGTCAATAATATACCAGTGTCACACAAGAAACAATTTCCTCACCAAATTCCAAACAATATACACATCCAGTGCATCTTAATCAGATAGATTGTCCTGGAGACAAAAGTTAATAATTTAGGCAAAAAGGGCTACAAAGACTGAATTTTAAGAGCTGATTTTCCCTTTGGGAGTGCAGAATGAAGCAGCACCATACTTGGTGTTAGAGCAATTTCTCTCCAACGATCAAATCCCATCGTGCTGCTGAAATTCAAAAATTCTGTTTCTCTGCTTTAGTGGATTGCAGCCCAACCAGAGCTGTAGCTTAATGCATTTTTTTCCCCCAAAGCACCAACTTCATTAGATTTATTTATAGTTGTGATAGAATGGTTACAAGTCACTCTATAATTCACATATCACTCGTGTAATAGGAGCCATTAGCTGCCACATCAGTGCAGACGAAGCCAGCTTTGACCAGTGAATTACTGTCACAATAAACTCCACTCCTGCAGATTCCAGTGCTATTCTTGGGGATGTAACCTATATTAATTTGAAGCAAGTATTTTAGTGAGGAACCTGAAAAACTAAAAAGAGTCTGTCTGCTACTAATCTTTGGTCTTGCTTAGAGATCTGTACCTCTAATAAACCTATTTGAATATGCAGAAAGTAATGAGTTGTTCAAGAAGGAGAACGGGGGAATAGCAGCAAAGGGAAGGACAAATCCTTGCTTGGCAGATGATTTACTGCCAAATATATATTCATGACAAAGGAGCACGAATGTGAGCTACATTTTTGACACTCGTAAAGAAAGCCAGAAAACAAAACAGGACAAAGAAAATGTAAAGAACAATTGAAGATAACGATGGTAACTTGTTTCTGTATTCTCAGATAATTGATCCACACTGAAGACGTAATTACAGAATGTTAAACAGATTAAACATAAGTTCTGAGGCACAGAGTGAAGACGAGTGAGTTGAGATACTGAAATGATGACATTTGGGGAGTCATAATATTTTGACGTTGGCCTTTCAAAATTCAGAGACAATGGCAACACGGCGAGCATCATTTCAGTTGTCAGACGCCTGCTCTTCCTCTCCCTTTCCCTGTTTCTCTGACAGAGTGCCTGCTGCCAGCAAGCAGCCAGTTCAATGATGTGACAGTCCATTTGCTTGGGGACGACAGCTCTGCTGCTCGGCTTGTCTTCTTTTGATCACTATCACACTTCAGAAAAGGCAGTTCATTTACTCAAGGGCCTTCTAAACCTTCAAGTCTTTGCCTTTTTGTTTCCAGACCTCTTTTTTTCCCCCCAGATGATCTCGTTTCTTGCCCCCCATGATAGTTTTGAGCTGTGAATGTTCCACCTGTCAGGTAGGGCAGTGTGTGACATGCAGGGCTGGGCTGTGGCAGCAGCCAGAACACTTCAGCCTTCATTATCCTCTTTTGTTACCAGCCTTGGAAGAGCTCCTGGAACAGGGAAGCCCCCCATCCTGCCTGGAACAGCTCTGGATATTCCTTGTTAGTGCTCTGCAGATACATGCAATGACAACTGCTTGAACTATTTAAAATACACCTTTCCCTGCTGTCAGTCAAGCAGCTCCTTAGGAAGGATGGGAGGAATGACTCAAATACAGAAATTCAAATCCTAGGGAGGAAGGAAGAAGACCCTAATAAATAAACACTAGCTCTTTGCTATTAATTCTATTATTCTGTGCTAGGGGAGTTTTTCTATGTAAGACAACCCCTTTACATTTCATTGAATAAAGAATACAGAATGCCAGTTACAGAACACACCTATGTTTGTTCATTTGAAATCTTTTTTGGGCTGGTATCTATATGATACCCTGGTCAAATTGCAAGTTCCTTGTCCCTCATCTATAGCCCTTAAATATGTCTAAGTGGAAATTACTCTTTTTCTGAGCCTGAGCTTTCCTGGCCAACAAATTTTAAAAGAAGGGTGTAGGCTGAAAGGTTATAAAACAACTGCTCAGGAAAGAGAGTAAAATCTGGCAGATCCGCAGCCAGCACTGACAGACTTGGGTCCCACCAAGCATTTCAGGAGAGATCAAAAGTATTAAAACACAAATAAACCACAAAGAGATTTAAATGTATTCCAACTACAGCCAACACTCACAAGTGCAAGGGAGAGGTGAAAGCTTTGGTTGATAATCCAAGTGTTGCAGGAACAACTATGAAACAAACCAGCCTTAAATTCCTGGATCTGCAGCTACCTCCTACCTGCCCGTGGATAACTTGGTCCATGAACTAAATTATCTTAGTGAGGCTTTGAGCAGTTGCTCTGCTGATCACCTTGAAGGTAACTTTCATTTCATTTCATTTCATTTCATTTCATTCCATCAGCTGGTGTGGGCACTAAGTGTGCCCTTGTTAATCTTGGTTCCAATTTCTGCTGCTCCTGCCTTTGGGAACAGCGATAAGGAAAGAGCAGGGGAGGAAGTTTTAAGCTCCTTTACAACTCCTTGCTTAGGGTGTTTGCAGCTCACCTGATCTCCCCAAGCTTTGGTCCCAGTGGACACAACTAGCCTGTGCTGTGCTCAGAAAAACCCTCCTACCACGGAGAAGGAATGGGGACAGACCCAATAATACACAAAAATGCACCTCTTTGCTCACGTTTATCCTCAGGAAGCTGTTACCGACCTGCTGGAACCAAACAACCTTAAAAAGCCTTTAGGAGATGAAAGATGATTAGCACTGGTACTAATGAGGCTAGACAAATAAGTAATAAAAATATAGCTGAAATTTTACTTGAGGAGACAGGAGAATCAACTAAATTAAAACCCAGATCTGCTTTTATATTTCCTACAGAGTCAGTACAGTAGCAACCCTTTAGGATCAATTTGGCCTCCAAATAATCAGGTTGCAGTTGTTTCTGCAACAGCTCGTTCAAATATTTACTTTCTCCCTTGCCTCATTCAACCTAGGATAGCTGAAACTCCTCCAAATTCATTTTATCTAAGAGTTGCCCAACACCTATCAAAAAGTCACAATGTTATAAAATCCAATTTGTTAAAAGCAAAGGTTCAGTCCATTGCTCAAGACAGTGAAAATGTTGCACTTAAGAGAGGGAAAAACAGTACTGAAATAGATTAATGGAAGAAAGCAATGAGGGCAAGAAACAGTCCAGAACAAAAGGCCAAATGCTTCATATTAGACAGGAGGAGAGAGAAAACTGTAAGGCCATATATAATCTGGTCAGTTGAAAATTGTAAGCAGATGCCTAAGCAGAGAACAGAATCTTAAAAAGTGGCTACCAAAACCCTCAAAAAAAAAAAAAAAAAAAGCTTTTCCATGAGCAATAAATGAATTTTTGAAATGAAATTTTCCCCTGCAATAAATGAAATCCATTTTCCAACTCCAAATAGTATTTTTTTTTTCTTGGCTGCTGTTGTCCCCAGATCCCTGCCATGGCTACTGTGGCCAGCTGGGTTGTTTTTAATGCCTCAAACGATGGGTGACAACCTGGCTGAGCTCTGCAAGTGTCCCCATGTAATGTACATTCAATCATGCTAATGATGGAAGAACATGGAGTTCATGCTTGGACAGCTTTGTTTCCAGAAATGCACATCTAAGCTTGAGAACCAAAGGGAAAGATGAGGAGATGGAAATTTCCTCCACCTTCTCTCCTTGCCTTGCTCCTGAAGCTGCAGGTACTGATGGTGAAGATGCTGGTGAGAACTTCATGAGTACAACTAATACTGTTTTAATCCTCAGCAGTGTCAAGAAGCAATTTGACACTGAAGAGGAAAAGAATCAACATTTGGACTTTGTTGACTTCTATAATCCTGCTCTTAGAGAATTTTTCCCCTTTATTAACTAGGGAGAAGAAAGAAGAATTCATCATTGTACTGCATTGATGGATGGAGGCCCAAACTAACTTCTCTCCTCAAGGAGAATATACTATACCATTTCTTTTGGAGACATCTCAAAATTCCCTTTGATTTTTATTTTTTAGGGAGAGATAAAATTCTCTGTGCACTGTGTAAGTAGCAAAATGGCTTCTTTTGAAATTCTGGAGAGGATAAAGCCCCTTTGATATCAGGTATGCATTGCCCCTCTTTTACCTCTCTGCCAGCAGAGCTTATTCTTGTTAACTGACTAAGAACTGTGTAAAGATCTATAAAGATTTTGCCAATTTTTTTATCATTGCTGTTCAACTAATCTCAGCAGTATCTGTGTCTCTCAGTTACATGAAGAAAGATGCCACATAAGTTCAAGCAGAGATGCACAAAACATTTGACAGTGTGTGGGCACAATCTCAGGGATGAGGAGACAAAAAGGGAATCCCGTGCTGGAGATGTCCCTGCCCCCTGTGTCCAAAAGTGAGGACAAAATCTACAGCAACACACGTGCAATAATTCATCAGGAAACAAGAGGGTTCTTTGCCAGGGATCTTCTGTCAGAGATGTGGGGGGCTGATCTCTCTCTCATATTTACAGTTTCAGCAATCCTCACAATATCTTCCTCAGCATGACACTGCAGTGAACTGGAATATTTACAGATCACCTGAGCCCAGCTGGGGTGCAGAGACTGAGCACAGGTCCAACTCCCAGACTGGAGTGCTGGAACTTGCCTTGCCCTGCAACATTTAGGATTTTCTTACTAACAAACTAAGAAAAGACAGGTTTGCTTTCCTATGTGCCAGGCCTGTTTCCATCTTGTGTGAAGTGAGTAGTTTGACCTAAACCATCTAAGGACCCACAAATCAGGCTTTGCCATGCCTGATAATTAAAATTACTGGCCCTTAGCAGCACTTTCCTTTCTACAGATGCTGGTTTAAACTAGTCTTAAAGTCAAAGACTTTTAATCATATCTATCCTACAAAATTTGTGTGGCTTTTTTTCAGAATAAGAGAAAGAAGACGTTAGAGGGACACACCTTTGGAGGGTGAAGTCTCCAACCCTCAAAAACCAAGAGCCAAACTGTATATCTGGTTATTGTGGGATGCTTTCCTAATCTCTCTTCAGTCCCCTCCACCAGCCAGCAAGCACAGATGCTCATTATCATTTCCTAATTACAGCCCTGAGGCAGGAAAACAGTTACTGTGTGCTATAAACCACCCTGAAAAACATTTAAATACGTATTTAAACTTTAGCATGCATTCAAGAAGCCTTCTTAACGTGGATGATTCCTTGAGCTGGAGTGTTGAGCTGCAGCCCTTTCAGTGTCTCCTCAGCACATTTAAAGGGAGCTAAGAAGAGATGATTATTGCCAGAGGTGGCAGGACTCTTGTTAAAACCACACTGCACAGAGAGGGGTTGTTGATGTGCCCCAGCTTGCAAAAACACAAAATGATTCTGCCTACTTCATGAACATCAAGGGCTGTCTCATCTCTAGAAGGAATTTCCTCCACCTGTTTTGTCTGAAGCCCGAATTGGTGCTGCAGTCCTGCAGAATGCACTGAGATCTGCTGCTGAACTGGTAGACACTTGAAATACTTCTTACAGAAAAATAAAACCTGGCCAACTGCTCTGCATATCTGCAAGTAAGTCACTAATTAATCTAAAAATATTTATTCTCAGGTCAGGTCCATATTACTCTCTGCTTTGTGATAAATGCAAGTTCATATTCAAAGGCAATGTTTACATTCATCACATGAGCTAAGCCTGTCTGCAGCAATTAACAGTAATTCAGATGCTGCCCATTATTACTCCAAATAGTATTTTTTTTTTCTTTTTCATTAGCTAGCTAGGTCAGTGAACACAAGGGCAATGTATATTCCCAGGAAAATTCCCAGGAAAGCAGAGATTAGTTCCAAAACACTTAAAACACCCTAAATCACTGTCAGCTGCATTACAGATTCCCAGATGCAAGGAAAGAAGGAAAAGTCATAATGTATGAACTAACACACAAATAAGGTAATTGCATTTTCCCCTCCATCCCTCTCTCTCAGCACTTCAGAGAGATCACAGAGAATAACTATTTTTTAAATTCTGTCAAATGAACCCAGTTTTGCTTCCAAGAGTCTTCCAAGAGTTTGTGCTGCTGCTTTCACATTAATCTAAAGGATTATTTGGATGAGTGAGAATTGTCTTAGAGTGTCAGGCAGCCATGCTCTGAATGGGAGCTTGGTTTCTGAGTAGAAGAGGTTGTACTCCAGATTCTGTGACTGACTGCCAGATGCTGGGATGGTTTGATTTCCATGTAGATTAAAGACAATCATATCTCTGGAAAAATAGGGGAGAATACCCCAGGAGTTTGGCACATCCATGTTCTCATCCCAGAGTTCCAAAAGGGGTAGAGGACCTAAGGTGTCCTCAGGGCCCTGATTTTCCACTGCCAGCTCTGGGGTGTGAGCAGTTTAAGTGTCTCAAGCTCTTCGTGCTGGTACAGGCAGTGTGGGAGATATTGCTTGTTGTTCTACTCTGGAATGGTCTTTTTTTTTCTCCCTCAGCTGCAGAAAAAAGGAACCCAAATGAGCCACAGGTTTGTGCAGAGGGGAAGAGCAAGAAGTTTAATTACATTTCCTCCCGTTTGAAGCACTTCCTCCATCCTTCCAAATCATATGCAGCTCTGTAATTTCTTCAAGGGGCAGAGGTTTGGGGTTTGTTTTGGTCGGGACACCCTGTAGGACTAAAATGCAACTTTTAGTCTTCTCTTCAGATCTATTGTGACACTACAGCCCTTCTTCCCCATCACACAGCTGCTACATCCTCTTCCACTTTAATTCCTGTACTCAACAGAAGCAAAGGTCAGTCAGAATAAACTCCACTGTCTGTGCTTTTACCTTCAGGATGGGATTTTCCAGGAATTCCAGAGAAACATTCTATCCTGGAAGAGCAGAAGACTGCCCTGATGTTGCTCAAAATCAGGCAAGATGGTATTGCAAACACCTTGTAGGAACATGGAAAATAAACTGCCTCAATATAATTTGATCTATTTTTCCAATAACTTTACTAATGAATATTTAATTTTCTCTAGTGCTGGACTTAATTTGCTTGGAAGACAATTGTCATTACATTAAGGAACAAACAGTTCACTAGACCTGAGGAGTACAATAATTGATTTTTCAGCTTGGTAGATGAATTAAGAAATCGTTATTTTTGTATTCCAAGCCACATCCAGAAAAAGCTGGTGTGGGCTCTAAAATCCTTCACAGGGAAAGACCAGTTTTGATGTTTTCTGATTCTCCAAGTAATTTTTTCTGTAGTAAATTTGGATCAATATCTCCCTGCTGTGGTAAATATTGCTTTTCCAGTTCAGGTTGAGGTGTTTGTCCCTCCCAGCCTGGGACAATTCGAAGGCCTGGCTGGGCAAGATTGCTCTCCCAGAGAGCAAAGCTACTCCTGGTGTCCTTGAAACCATGATATTTGTTGTATCATCTGTCTGGACATCCTCCATGGCCACTGAATAAGGCATGGTTTGATTTACCTGGGCTAAAGCAGGTTCAGAGCTCTATGGTTGATCCCTACACATGTAAAACGTTCAGATTTTAACACCACTCATTTATTTTGATCTGATGATTGAATGATCTCCTGATTAAAAAATGGGAGTTCTAATCTTTCTGAGCCTCCAGTTCCCTGCATATGAAAGCAGAGTATTCCATGGAGCTTTGCAAGGATCTTTGATGTCTTCAGACGAAGAGCAATGAGCACTAATATGACTCTGTCACCAGCATAAAATCACTGCTGTACCCTCTCCAGCCCTTGAGCTGTGTAAAGGCAATGACACTTGATTCATTTGATGTAACTGTGTAAGAATGATCATATAGATGCAATTAAAAACATAGTTTTTATCAATTATGCAGTAGCATGTCATCTGTACTCTACTAATTAGAAAGGGGAAGAAAAAAGTTACTGGCTGAAAATTAATTATGACAACATTTCTACAGTGTTTAGAACCTAGTTATAAGAATTAAATATTTATGTCATTATGGTTTTCATTATGCATCCTAATGTGATTGCCTGAGCGAAATCACTGCAAGGTGCTCCAGCTCTCCCTAAGTTCAGGATTTGGATGTTCCCATGAGCTAATAGTGCTGACAAGGTTGTACCTAAATGTGTCTTCAGATAAAAATCTTCTCTCCACATGCAAACTTGCACCTCATTTCAAGCTGCTGATGTGTCATATTGATCTCAGCAGATAAGATGACTCTCTTTTCAACCAAAGAGTGGTGTGAAAAGGCAAAAGCACTCAAATCGTTCCAAATCTAAGTTAGGAATCCTGGGCCAGATGCAGAGCTAGATGATTACTACAGCACTTCAACACTAAAGACTTACTATGTTTGGGAGAATGATGTTACTTTTTTTTTTGAGAGTTTTCCACTCATCTTGTATTCATAGTTTTTAACCCCCCTTCTAGCTTTTATTTGCCTGGATACACATTTCTTCATTCAATCTCTTTCAGCAGTGTCTTGGGGTGACTTTGTGATGTGTATCCCCTATCGCCACTCTATGTCCAGAAGATGAATCCTATGGTTTAAGACTGGGTGAGAGAGAAAAACTGAACTTTTCAAACCAATTGCTCAAGGACACACACAGATCTCTCTAGGCTCAGTGGCAGGGAGTGTTGGGGGAAGCAACCTTGCTTTCCAGCCAGCGCTCCGCTCTTTTCTCCAGAGAGAGTGTTCCTGGGACTTTTGGATTATTTTTTACTCCTCCTCTTCTCTTCGGGACTGTTTTACAACACCGGAGCACACCTGGGGAGAGTTTCCCTTCCGAGGCCCCCGGAAGGGCCCACAGGCCCAGCTCTGAGGGGGAGAGAGGCCACACCCAGAGAAGGACTCTGAAATCTTCCCAGGCTTCTCTCCACAGCGAGAGATTTTTGTTATTTAGCATTATTATCCTTTTCTGTGTGTTTATTAAATAAATAGTGTTTATCTCTTTCACTTTCCTTCGAGGAAATTCTTTTTTTCTTTCCCGAACCTGGTTTTGGGGGAGGGGTGGTGGTGGCCTGCCTTCCCTCAGAGGATATTCTCCTCCAGTTTGGCTTCACCGGCACAATATTTATATTTATAAAGTCACCCCAAGACAAGCAGCCAGAACACGACTTTAAAATCGCATCCGTCCAGCCCCGAGTGTTCATTCAGGTAAAGCAGGTTCAGCTCGGGGCTGGCAGATGGGATGATTGTTATTCAAGGCAAGAAAGCTTTGCTCTTTTCAGCTGATTGGGAAAAGGTGAGGCCCTGACCCCACTCATTACACAACGGGTTATTGTCTGCCCTTCACCCCGAGGGGTTCTTTACCTGCAACTTTTATCACAGCTAGCAAATGAATCTGTTGTCGAGTGGGCTCTTCCTCTGCTATTTTTTCCTCCAGAATCTTGCGTTCCTCTCTGACTTCCCTGGATTTTTAATGCTCATCCTTTCCTACACCTGAATTGAAGCTAATGAGACGTGTAGAGTTGTCCCAGCTTGGCTGTAGCAGATCACTCCTGGACCCCACAGACCATCACATGGCAGCAGTTTGTAATGAACTCAGCAAAAAAGCAAATACACACAGATATAAAGGCTCTCTCATGAAACAAATTCCACTTAAACACTGAGCAGTTTAGGCTGCCAAAAAGGCACTTGAACACAGGAGTTGAAAAGGAAGGATGGTTTAAGAAATTATTTTAGGCTTCAAGAAAACACAGAAACATATGGTTAGTGCTAAATGTTTGTATACATGACACAGCAATTAGAGATGTCTCACGGGTTTTGAATTAGATTTTTGGAGAGAAAGAGAAGAGAAAAACCTACCATGTTGGGTTCCTTCTTAGTTTAGAAACAGATTTTTTAAAGACATTTTTGTCTTAAAACCTGGCTATTGGAATACCAGGTGGAAATGGCCAATTTCAGATACAGCAAAATCCAAATTTGTCCTCCCTCAGCCCCCCATTGTAGTGTTACCATACTAAGTGTGTGGAGGAGTCTTAGCTACAAGGTTAGGAATATAAAGAAAATGTGATGTAGTTCTCCATGAATAGTATCACAAAGGTTCAAATAAACAGACCAGTGAAAGCAACAGTCATAGTTCAGTATCAAACCAAAAAGGACAGGTCTGTGTGTGTGGATGTGCACAAGCACTTGTGTGCATGGGAAATCCTTTCTCTTTAATTCTCAATATCCAACAGTCATAAGGTGCTTAGCAATAGGAAAAGGGAGAAAAATGCACCACATCAGCATCACAGAACAAGTCACCTGCCTGCTTATATGTTTTGCTCACTGCTGTTTAACTCCTTCAGACAGCTGCAGTGTAGTGGAATGATGTAAAGGTTGCTGTGGGCTGATGGGTGCCCTATTAGCATAAGTCATCATAATATTAACAGTCATTTCCTTACTGATACCAAATGGGATTTTCCTGGTCAAAAGGTCAGGAGAAAAACGATTGCCTCTTCCCTTTATCTTTAAATTGTGTCAATACATGTTTACTCACCCATTACAAACCATTGGTCCAATAATAGCACAGAATTAATACAGCACAAAATGGGCAATGTGATAAAGCAAAAGCTGAGAGTGGTGAAAAATGGAACATCAAAGAAATGGAAGTGAAATTTGTATTTTGACCATATTTAATCACCCCTGAGAAGCAGAATATTAATGAAGTGCTCAAGAGAAAACAGAGATACATTGTATTTCATGCACATGCTCAGTTTGGTTAGTGGAATTTTTTATATCACATAAAGGTGTGTAAAACAGCCTGTCTTCACTTCTCCTCTGGAGCTCACTGAGATTCATGTCACTAATTTTTCTTTTGGTGTGAAATGAAGAGAGCCAGGTCTGCCCTGGTGCTGCAGAAGGGCAGTGCCCTGCTGGGAGCATCACACCATGGCAGCTGCCACCAGCCACTTGTCCCCAGATCCTCATTTCGCTAAGCGGGACAGTGAGGACAGTGTGACTTTGCCCAGAGTGCCCTTCATCCCCACCTACTTGCTGAGCCACCCTCTTGTATTTCCAGCCCAAGGAAGTTCTGGTATTACATTGTGGAAAGAGGAATTAATTAGTTTTTGGGGGTTAATTGTGTTTTTTCTCCCCACCTTCCTTTTTTTTTTTTTTTTTAATTTTATCGAGAGACTAATGCTACAGACAGCAAAGAATTTATAATTAAGGGGATGCCCGTCGACATTTTTAAAGCAGAGCTTCTATTTGAAAAGCAATGAATATTTCCCCTACTATCCCACTTCAACAGATGTTCTGCCTAATCTACATTCGCTTTAGTCCCTGTCTTACCTTTGCCCTTTCTTTTGAAGGTATTCAGAGAAGAGAATGTCAGTATTTATCTACCCGATGTGCTTCCATCTGCCTGTGCAGAGCACGAATAACCACAAATTATATTTTCTTTGTGAAAATTTGAATGACAGAAGCATTTCTAAGGCTTCATCTACATGGAATGATCAGATGCTATCTGCTTTTCTTGGAGGAATTATGCATCTTATATCTGGACATGCAAACCAGGAACAGCTGCCAAATGCGGATTTATGTTTCCAGTGCCTCCACTGAGACACCTTTCTTGGATGCTTTTCCACCTCCCTTGTCTTACCCATTTTTCTTGATAGGGAAAATGAAGTAGAAAAGTTCATACCCAAGGTTGCCACGAGGAATGTAGAGGAACATAAAGCTGTTATAAAGCTGTTATAAAGAGGTGTCCTTTGGGAGGTGTTATCAGAATAATGACCTGCAAACCTGTTAAACTCTACAGTTTAAAGCCTTAGAAACAGGTCCTTCCTGTGGAACCATATTGAATCACGGCATGGTTTGGCACAATGGTTTTTGCTAAAATTATCTTATAATCTAAATTCAGATTTTTTTTTGTCCAAAGCAGCAGTGCACAGCTTTAAGGCTGTCAGAAGAACCATCCAGGATGTGACAGTTTAATATCTTGGAAATAATTCTGGTGATTGTGGTAGAACTGATCAAGTGTTGGTTTAGTCTTCAAGTACTCAATTCTTTTAAATTTAGGCAAATTTATTGCCTGTGCCACGTAACAGGGCTGTGCAGTGTTGATAAGAGCTGCTCCAGCAGAATACACAACAGTGAAGGATAAACAGAGTGGATAACCTGATTGTGGTGCATTTGCTAAAAGGCAGAAGTAATTTAGTGTACCCTTTATTTGGTCCATGCTAGTGGAGATGATGTTCCAGTTTAACCTCTGCCTCTGAGAGGTGTTGGGTACTGGTTTTACAGGAGGCAACACTTGCTCCTGAAACGAAGTGTGTGCCCTGCAACATCTGCTGGGGGAAGGCAGGCTCCAGATGAGCGGAGAGGAAAACCCATTATCACATGTTATCTTTAATGCTCCACAGCACATTCAGGGTAGGCATGGCCATCAATTCCTCACCCTGGCCAAATTCCAGGATTGGCAATTAAATCTTCCTGAATGTCTACATTACAGTCTAAAGCATATTCCTGGACACAGTGGGACTGTGCAAAATGTTACATATCTATTTCTCTCCACTGACTATAAAAAAAGATTCTGGTCTAGTCTGGCTCCCTAACATGCAGACATCTCATTTTTATGTGCAAATATTAGGATAAATGAATCTCATCCCAAACTCCTGGGAACAGAAAGGATGAGAATCATGCCCAACCTAATGAAAAAGTTTACCCATAGCTCAGCCTGAAGACTAGAGAGGGAAAATCAGATAGGGGAAACTAGTAAAAGAGAAGAGCCCAACGTAGAAAAAACCCGACTTTGGAACTCAGTTGTAATTATCTGGTGCTGATGCATTATTTACAAAAATAGGGAAACACGTACAGTGAACTATGTAATCAATGTTTTACCCAATTAGAACACAAGTACATTTTCTTTTCATCCACTAGTTGCCTAGTTTTACAGGGAAAAAATGCAATTGGTACTAATAAAAGAGCTTGCAGATTAAGGGGTGGTTAGCCAGTACTTCTGCACTTGATACCACTAAGAGAATTATGGATATTATGCTGAATTTCTTTCTTTAATCCATTAACAATACAGGTTTTTGAAGAAGCTCATTTGTTAGGCTCAGGCATATCACAAGAACAAAATATTCATGATTCAATTATCTGAAGAATTGCTGAAGGTCAGGGTGCCTCTGAAGGATGCACATTAAGGCAGGGAAGTGAGAACCAGCACCTTTCCCATAGTTCTGCATAATTTAGCCTTTTTTTGCATCTATCACAGGACTGAACTGTGCTGCTTAACTGAGCAGGATCTGACACACAAAAAAAATGTACGGTTTTCCCTACTGTCCTTCAGGGTTGATTTCAGTCTAATTTTCCATTCACTTCTTTAAAAAAACCAAAAGACTCGAACTCCTTAAAGTCTCACTGCCTCCATGTAGCATTTGGGTAAAACCTTATCAAATGAAGGCTTTGATACCTTTGTAAAATTATGGCTCAGACCTGTTACTTCAGCTAGAAAAGGGAAAGAGGCATAGCTGTTAGAGAAACATGCTGAGTGTTTATCATATGTTCACCCCGTGGTGTGTGCTGACTGGTTAAGTCAAATCTGTTGTGCCTTAAAACTCTGTAAACTCTAATACTCTCTAACAGAGACTGTGGTATCAAAGATGAGCACTTGCATTCCCTCTGGAATGGAGTTGGTGTGAGTGATTTCAGCGTGTCACCTCTGTCTCAACTGCAACACCTCCAGGTTTCACAGGGCTTCAAATCTGGCCCTACAGAACAGGAATCCCTTCCATTTGAAAGCACCCCATGAAGTTCACAATTCAGGGATGCATTATCTGTATGACACCAAGAAATATATCTTTAAAGACTTGGAGGATTTTTAAATACTAGGGTCTAAGGTTGCTTGTGGGAACATTTTGACCAAGACTTGCAGGAAGGGTATCATGGAGAATGCATTAAATTTCTCTGCAGATTAAATCATTATAAAGGAAACTACATGAAAGACAGTATTTTTAATAAGGGTAGAGTTGAAAACTATGTCAGAAATTAGTCATGATTTTTGAAAATCAGACTTTAATTTCACTTGCTATGTAATACTTGGTGTTAAGTTATCCTCCTAACTGGACTGAACCCTGAAAACCAAGCAGTCATGGTGGTCCAAACCCTCAAAGGAAGTGCATTAACAATGTTAATTTCAGTCAGGGATGCGCTCCATGGCTTCTGTTAACTTGGGGCCTGCTTCTGTTTTTGAAGTCAGTAGTTCTCTTGACTTCAGAAAAAATGAAATTCAACTGTCTTTCCTGTCTTTCCAATCAAATGAATTCAGTTCAAGAGGAAATCAAAGCCCCTGCCAAAAGCTAGTCTGAATTTCTGGAGTAAAACTAACTAGAAGAACATCCTGTTGTATGCATGTGTTCTTTGCATATCGTGGTTTCAGGCAGCTCCAGGAAAAAACAGCATTCAATGATTGGGTATTTATGACCTTTTTATCCTTAGTAACGATGACATTCCCTGCCAAGACCAAGGTCTCAGACTCACCTGTACTGGGCTCTTGGCTTTTTCTTAGCCTCAGGCTAACCCCACTTTATGCTCATTTCCTGCTTCAGAAAAGAGGCTCTTTCTTATTTATTTAGATTGTACAAGAGCAGAAGAAGGTGGTGTTGTTCACTGCATTATGCAACACAACAAATACATTTATCAAGGCTGCTCTAGGCACCTTGGGCACAAAAATAAAACCTTCCAGCCAGAGAAGAGAGTTATTAGAAGTCGTGTTTGTGCAACTCCAGTTTGATGTAACAGAACAAAAGGCTTGTGAGGTTTGCTCAGATGAGAGAACAGAGCTGGTCAGAGGGTTGGTTGCAGCCACAGCAGCCAGAGTGGAAACACTCACTGCTCTTACAGGCTCATGAATGTTTTCCTCCTCATCCTCTCAACTCCTGGCTACACACCCCTGCTAAACCCTGCCAGCCTGGCCTGACACCTCTGGTACTCCCAGTTTTCTGAGAGTAGAAGAATAAACCCCCTGCCCACAGTGACAACACACCCCAGCCGAGGAGAGGGGAGAAGTGCTGCTCTCTCAGTTGCTTCCACACACACCAAGCTTGAAGCAGCCCCAGCCACCCGAGCTGGAGGCATGGATGTGTACTCAGTTCCATGAGAATTTTGCCTCTGAATGACTCCAGAGTCGATGCAGCTACAGGCAAAGCAGCACCTATTTCTGCTGCACAGACTATTTCTGACAGGATCACGGCAGCGTTTATTAGGCTTTCAAAAGGACACATTTCAAAGCCAAAATGGGTCAGACCTGGTACACACCGTACTGCCTCTCTCCAAGGTAATGAAACTCCTGCAATTTTATTACACTTGGGAATTTTGACAGAGTGGTAATTTGGGATGAACTAGATTCATTTTGAGAGAGCAGTCAGCTAGAATTATTTTGGCTAAAAGACTCAAGTCCTCAGGGTAATCAAGGGAGGGACAAGTAGAAGAGGGTGGCATTCTGAGGGTGTCTGAAATGTTTTGTCTTCACCCAGAAATACACTTTCTGCATGGGCTGACATTCCTGTTGATGCCTGGTGCTAAATGATGTGATTCAAGCAAAATGATTCAAGCAAAAAGCTGAGAAGTTGCTTGTGGGACAGCACCTGAATGTCCCATTTTCAACAGGACTCAAAGGTCCCAGAAAGTGTCCAGTGTGACCCCAAATCAATATTATTTTGCCTTCTGCAGCTCTGAAATTCACTCTTCGCCAGTTTTTCTCTCTTCAGCATCAAAAACCAAATTGCTGCTAGTGCTCAGGACATCCATCCTGATGTGGATATCTCACCTGTAAGACCACACCTGCCCAGGGCAGAAAGGACTTGGGTACAATTGCCAATTTCTTACAGGGAAGATGCCATCAGCATTATCCCTTCACTCTGAAGACATTTTTCTGCCCCTGAGATCCTCACAGCTGCCCTGAGCAGCTTGTTTTTGCTGGCACAGCCTGGGCAGCACCCCACAGAAGGCAAGCACCCAGCCCAAGCATGTCAGGACTGTGCAGATACTGCATTTCAAAGCCAAGTTGGATGCTGAAATTTTGCTACATCCTGTTTCCTGAATGGTGCCAACAATGAAAAGCCATGAGTGAAGAAACAGAACTAACAGACCTGTTATAAATACAAACAGGGGTTGTTGTTAATGGGTGTTCCCCGAGGAGAGAAACAAGGAGAGGATAAACACAAGAAAGCAGGAAAAAGCATCCCAGGGAAATTATTCTATCACAGTCAATCTTCACATCAAATTTAAATCAGGATTATAAAGAGAGTTAATTTTGGAGTACCTCAGTTTAACTTCCAGGTGAGACCTGTCTTGAGGGATTTTCCTTAGAGGGTACAGTGCTACAA
Source organism: Daphoenositta chrysoptera (assembly GCA_013397915.1). Taxonomy (NCBI): domain Eukaryota; kingdom Metazoa; phylum Chordata; class Aves; order Passeriformes; genus Daphoenositta; species Daphoenositta chrysoptera. Next base: position 577,203 of record VZRO01003865.1, read on the forward strand.
ACACTGCAGATGTTTTGCAAAGCCCAGATAAGCACTCTCTGTAAGCACATAAGCTGGGAGAAAATTTCACCAGCACTTAAAATGAGTATCAACTTCAGTTTAACCATGTAGAGCTTCAGTAAAAAGATACGGAGAAAAATATTTCTTGTGCTTGGTACTAACAGATTCCCTGCAGCCCTCATCACCTTTTCCCCCTTACTTTTCTCCTTCAGAACTGCATGGCAAATTTCTACACCTTATTTTCTAAAAGAAAGTGTTAGGTGTATGCCACGGGAGAAAAAAAATGAGAGGTGATAATAAAAGAGCTTAATTTTTATAGACTCCACAAGAGACTCTTATTCCATCAATTCTGAGTTTAAGCAACATGAAAATGGGCCCAACCTAGGAGTAAATCCCCTCGGAGTGCAGCCTTTTGAGTCCATTTTTCATCTCAGCCTTTCTAGCTGGAGACATCCCACATAAATAAACATGTGCAAGTCATTGCCAGCATGCTCTACTTTATTAATTTTGTGTAGAGCAAGCTGGCTTTTGGGGAGGTTAATTTCCTGAACTGAGAAGAAAATGGCACTTCACCAATTTGAAAATAAATAATTGTGTGGATACCTCAGTTCATTATTTTTAACTCTGCAGAGTCTTTCCAGACTCCAGGAGCATGCTGACAGCTTAGTGAAACAGAGCTATTTTCACTAACCAGTTTCCCTGTGTGGGGTGTATTATACCAGGTTACATAGAAATTAATGGCTGTTTAAAAACAGCTACACCTTTTCTAGATTCTCATGAACAGACCTCAGATAATCCTGGTGTCAAAAACAGAAGACAGCTTCTATTTTTATATAAAAATAAAGTATTTATTAATTAAGAAATTAAT
>VZRO01003865.1:578218-636432 GCA_013397915.1 Daphoenositta chrysoptera
TCAATTCCAAAGATGCAGCTAGAGTTGGAGTAAAAAACTCTAAAATACCACATTGCTTTTGAGAAAATATTCTTAAACTGGCAACAAGAGTCCCTGGACCTCATGGGTATCAGAGTTTTGCTGCCTCTGTTGCTCTTTAACCTTAAAACACCTTAGGAATGAGAAGCAGTGACTTGAGTGCTGAGTTTTTCTGTTGAACTACCTGTGAGTCTGGAACCAGAACACACAGCCCAAAGTGTTGGTTTTGTTTGGAGCAAAGAGGAAATTACAGGAGTCCATATGGTGTTGGAAATCCTGGTGCAAACCTGTCTGTTGACTTAAAGGCATATGGAAGCTACAGGGCTTTGACAGTATCACTTGACTGTGGCTATTTCAGAATCCAGGCAAAAACAGATGGCAGCATTTCTGAGGTTTTGGAACATATGCTGGGAAACATGATTTTTAAGTATATTTATTAACAGTAGGGTTAATTTCATTGGCCTAATGATACTGTTGGTATATTTTTTAGAAAACTAGTGGTGTGAAAACTTAGAGTTGTGCAAATCTATGGCTCCAGAATTGTTTTCCCAGACTGAAAGTTTGATAGGAATTCTAAATAACACTCCTTTCCATCTGCATTTCTGTCTGTCTCAAAACAGACAAGATTAGGGAAATAATGTAAATTTGAAACCATTTAAAATTCATGTGTCATTTTGAGTTTGCAATGATCTTTTCATTATCTTAACTAATGTCAGGTGATAGTCAAAAGTACATTAATTTATCTGTCTTACCAAAATGTTTAACATAGATAATTGATGAAAGAGAAAATATTATCTGGCTGACATGATGCAAAAATGTCATTCTGTTCTCTGTACAGATGGTTTTTCACTTCCCACAGTGTCTCTCTGTGGAAAATCTGTTGTGTTCTTGGTATTTAATTTGCCTTTTTGATGCAGTTTTCTCAATTAAATCTCATGCAGATGATGCAATCATTTATATTCAGAGGATCAGGCTTCCTGCTCCTACTGGATAAACTTTAATGTAATCCACAGGGTTCAGATTTAGCTGCACGATATGAATTAATTTTAAATTTAGATAAATGTTTCTTTGGTGGAGATCAAAAGGTAAATGTGGTCCCCAGATCTGAAGCCCACAGGGAGGGCACATTTTAGATGACTTGCTTAGATTCTACTGAGCCAGGGAGAATCCAGGTGAGAGGAGGTGGGAGAAGTGGCTCAAATGATTAATTGCTCTGTACAACAGGTATTGCCACAGCATTAGCTCCACTTCCCCAGCAGCCACGTGCCAGCCCTGCTCTCTGACCACTCATTAAGGGGAGGCCAAGCACAGTGATGTTTTCATGACAAGGACATTTTCATCCAAAGGCTGACTTGTGGCGAGGGCATAGCAGGGGGATTTTTACCTGCTGATGCAGTACATTTGCTGGGAATGAAAATGGTGTGAAAAAGACAAGTCAATTTGTGATAAAACCTTCATTTTCCATCTTGCAGCTTTTACCTGAGTAATTCAGTAACTCCCTTTCCCTCTCCAGAACCTCTCTTCATTCAGGGAAGAGCAGGGAGTAACCAGCAGGCACAACTAAATGTGCACATAGAAACTTAAACATGGTGCCTGACTTTGCAACCTAAACAATTGTTTTTGACTCCTTTCTATTTAAAACAAAATTGTCCATGCAACTGCTGTTAGCAGCTAAAGAGAAGCATGAAAGCTGACAATATATCCTGTATAAAAGCAACTACCCAATTTAACCTTCGTATTCCCTTGATCAGGCTTTAGATGCCAGGGAATTCAGCCTTATGTCCTTCACAGACCACAGGAAAGGTCTTTGTTAAACTCACGGTCTGGTCCAGAGGACCAAGTGATTTTCTTCCATTTCTCTAAACCAGGGGAAAATCTGCCAGCTGCCATAGTGCCTGTGATTTCCACAGCCACAGTGAGGACCAGCAGGGCTGGTTCCTTCCTCATTAGGATCATGTGTGGGGATGACATAGCAGGTTAAATATCACACTCCTGACTTTCAAGTTGTACCTAATCCCCTTCTGTGCCATATGAAACAAAAAATTCAGTGTGAGGATGGGAAAGGGGAAGGTGTCTCTCTCCATTCATTTTGAAAGCATTTGCAAAATGCCGAGCTCCCCCTTTGCCCCTCAAGTACAATGAATTCGAAGAAGATCATCCTAAAAGACATCTTGTAATTTGTTTTATCTATTTACAGAAGGATTTGTTTTTCTGTCTGACTTTGAGTTATTCATAAGATATTCATTTTCATGGCTATCTGCATATAAATATTACCACTGGAGAGCAGCACAGTGGAGAGCGAATATGGATTTCTGAGCCTTATCATTGTATGTCTTTCATATCAGGTGCTCATTTAGACAGAATTCATTGTATATTATTCTCCTGTGACAACATTAACCGGCCTCCAACTTTCCAGTGCTTGTTATCATTTCCAGAGTGTAAAAACCTCAAGGACTTAAAAGGACAGAAAGGAAAGTTTGCAGAACATTTCATTAATTTGTGGGAAATTCTACTTACTGTAAGTGTCATGTCTTTGCTGTGAGGACTGAGAACATCTGCCAAATATAATACCACTTTCTTCCCTCACAGTCTGGCTCCTCTTCTGTTTGACATTGAGGGACTCACCCTTAACTCACACTGCCTCAGCCTGAAGAGGCAACAATGTACATAAACCTAAAGCTTAAATTTCAATTTGTATTGGAATGTCAGTCATCAGATAAATCCAGACCCTGAGGAAAGTGAATAATAAATAGCTGTGTGGGCCAAGAGAGAATAGGAAGTGCCAGCAATAACTCCTTTCTAATCTATCCCCACTCCTGTAAAGCTCTGGCTGTTATTTCTAGTGGACTTCCCTGTTCCTTGTAGCCAGAATGACAGCAAATCAGACTCAGGGGTAGGAATGGCTGAATCTTTCATCTGCCCGGGGGAGTTGTCTCACAAAAGCATTCAAATAAACGGGTGACACTTGTCCAAATGATATAATAAGCTCTGGGGTTTGTCAAACTGATGTGGTGATACCATGGGACCTCTCTTGGGCTGATTCATCATCTCCGCTTCGCATTTCAAGCCTCTGTTTGGGTCCCCAAAGACAAATCAAATCTAAAAGTACAGTAGGTGGTTGGAAGTTACAACCATTACCTTGATAATGATATACACACATCACCCTTCCATTTGGATAACACCATCCTGCCTAATTTATGCAGCAAACCATTTGAAAAGCAGATGTTGCTAACCACAAACAGTATTGCACCATGCAAATTCAGAGAAAAAACACCAGAACTCAGCCCTCCAAAATAGCTACAGGAGGATCCAGAGAGATCTGGCCACCTTTGCAGTACTTCATAACATCATTTTCCACAGGTTGCCCTGGGATACTTGGACTCTACCACAAATAATGTGAACTCAGAGAGGTCTACACTTGGAAGGGGATTGAGAAACACGAGATCAGTGTAGAACCATTGCCAATGCTACTGGAAATTGTTCTATGAAATCTCTTGCAACCCATTTTTTCCTGTTGCAGAACATTATAACATCACCATTTTCTGTTCAGTTGCCTTAAAATAAGTGAATTGCACCATTCTCGGCAATTCTCTTCATGCCTCAGCACTGCTCTGATCCTCTGTGCTCTGTTAGGTTTGAGCCTAAGAGAGCAGTTATTTTAAGAATAATTTTATTAAAAAAACACCCCTGGACTGATAATGTTCTTTTATCCATTTCATGGCACTCAGAGATTTTTATCTATGGCTTGTTGATTAAATGTGATCAGGCGTGTTGAACTGTAACATCTCCTTTAGAATTCATTGCAATAAGAACAATGCAAAAATGTGCTTAAGGTGTCCCAGCCAGTGAATTACGGGTGTGATAGGCTGTAATGTCTTCTTTAAAGTGATAAAGAGAGTGAGAGAATTAGCAGAAGTTGTGAACTTTAAGAAAAGAGCAGCTGTATCACTGTCATAGCAGAGTTAATTCAACAACAAGGAAGCTGCCCTGGATTCTTTTTAATTTTCTCTGCTCTTTCCAGTGCTCTTTAAAAAAAGAGAAAGGATTTCACCATCTCTTTCAGTGTTTCCTCATTGTCTTTGCTGACATTAGACAGAGCTTATGGATCAGGCTCAAGAGTTTGTGCCTCATTTTCCAACTGTTAACACTGAAGTGTTCATCTACAGTAAGACCATAAAAATCCCACTGCAAATTGGTGAGCATGCTCGAGACAGACCTCAGACATGTTTTCAGTTCAAAAATATCAATTTAGACTTTGAGCCAGTAACTTCAGAAAAAAAAGAACTGTTACAGAGATAAAACCCATGGTCTGACCTATTATTTCCTACAGTATCCAGGTGCTGCAGAAAAAGACACAAATAAGCTCATCAGACTAGAACTCTGTAATAATTTCCCCACACTACTCCTTCCAAGTTTCTTCTATTAGCAATAGCTATATCACCAGAAATAAAGTTTTAACTGTTTTCCAGCGCTCTGATTCCTCTAATTTTACCTAGCGCTACTGAGTTTTCCAAAATCCATGGAATAGGTATAATTTTTATAAAATACATTAAGTTCTAAATGTGGGGGAGTTAGAGAATAAAAATATACTTCTGGGCTTGTTCTCCCCTGTCAGGGTTTGACACTGACTACAAGCCAGGCACCCACGAAAAACTATCTTTTCCTCTACTATAGCTGAGCAGAGGAGGGGAAATTAAAACAAAAATTTCATGAGTTGAAATAAGGATTAGGGGGAAAACACTTTAAGGCAAAACAGGTTCAGAACTTCAACAGTATAAAGAAAATTTATTATTAACATAATTAAAAGTAAAAAGGGTAATGAGAACTAAAATAAACCTTTAGAACACTTCCTTTCTTCCCCTTCCTCTTTCCCACTGACAGCACAAGGAGATAAAACGTGGGGTTTTGGTCAGTCTTTCACTTTCTAAGAATCTTTCTTCAGTTTTTTCAGGGAAAGGAGTTGTTTTCCTGTTGTGCCATGGGGTACTCCCCGCGGGAGACAGTACTCTGTGAATTTCTCTTGTGTGGTTCTAATTTTCACGAAATAGCAGTCCCACCCAACCTGCTGTAATGCGAATCCCTCCCACGGGCCAAGCAATCTTCCCACAACTGCTTAGCGTGGGTCATCTTAGTTCATGGGGTTTAGTCTTTTAAGGATGAGCTGTTCTAGTTTGGAAGCAAGGGTTCTCGCTCTCTGTTCGAGTTCCTCACTAGGTTACAGCTTTTCAGCATCCACTCTCTCCAGCGTGGGCACTTTCCTTCATGGGCTTCGCATGGATCTCTGCATCCCCCCATGCACCTCATGAATTACAGGGAAATTGTTTGTTGTATTATAGTCTTCACCATGGCTTGTAGAAAAATCTCAGCTCCAACACCCGGAGCACCTCCTCCCTCTCCTTTTCTCACTGACCTCGGTGCCACCACGTTGCTTCTCCTCACGTGTCTTCACTTCGTCTTTTTCTCTGACTCGGAAGAAAATTGTTGTCCGTAGGTATTACTGTTCTCAATTCCTATCCGTTCCAAAGTTCTTACAGAGCTTTGCTGTGCTGAAAAGGTTGATCTGGTCCGTGCTCCAGGCTGGGGAATCGCTGGCCATGTTTTCGTTGCCGGACACGTGGTGCCCGCCAGCGCTGCACGGTGGCCTCAGGAGAGCCTTGGGGCCACTCCCGGCCTCGAGAATGCTCCCGCCAGGATCGCCCCAGCAGCCGCCTCACCACCCCGGGGGAGAAGAAAGAGAGCACCCGTGTTTTTATAACTGCTTAAATACATCATCACAAAGGTGTTACCTGTTGGGTTCCACCATGGGTGTTGTAGAAGAGCAGGCCTGAAGGCCTACAAACGCATCTTCCCTAGGCCCGGTGGTAACCATGGAAACACTTCCAGGTCACCTGAGATGGGCTGGAAAAGAGGACCATGGGTCAGTGACCTTCTTGACCAATGGCCCGGGAAGATTGTGGTTAGTGGCCTTATATGGGATTATTTACACCTTCCCATAATAGGTGATATCTAGGGAATGCTCCAGGTGACTGGGTGAAATCCTGGGATTTAATCTTCCTGTTTCTATGAGGTTCTATCCTGTTTGTGCACTGGTATTTAGGTAACCTGAGCTGTGCAATAAACATCTTTGCACTTCTCCATCTGGCATGCACAGTCCTTGCCCGGCGGGAATGCTGCATTACCAACTTCTCTAATTGGGCTGGTAACCTGCCCATCGTCAGAGCCTTCAGCCATCGCCTCTGTGCCAGGCGTAGGAGAAACTTCGAGCAGCTTTCTCCCGCCCACCAAAACCCAGGCTTTGTTAAACCAACACACCCCATAGCATACTTATTCTGGAGCAATTCACCTTTAAGTAACACTTGTATGTATAATAAAGATCTCAGGAAAAGCTAAAAATGCCACAAAGAGGAAAAAATGCTGGAAACAGGAAAAAATACCAGCGTCAGTCTTCCCTCAAACACTGCCACAGGAAGTTTTTAACAAATCTGAGCAGCTGCGAGAGGGAGGTGGAAGCAGATTTGAGCAGAGGACTCAATGCAGTCCCTTTAACAGTGTCTGACTGAGAGTGGCAAGGGCCCTTTAATTACAATCCTTCATGTGCAACTGTGAAAAGCAGCATTTACCTGACTTCCTCTGAATAAACTCGGTATAATTAATGAATGTTCAAGCTCTAATTATGGCAAAATCACAGCAAATGAATTCCAGACAATGGAGTGTATTTTTGGCATGTTTTCAGAATGATCAACTCACTTTCATTACAGTTATTCCCTCTGTTCTTTTGTACTGTTTGAATTCACGGCCATCAGTTTTGATTGGGTTCAAATATTTGGCTAAGGGAATTAAGAACCCAAGGTCTGAAGCACGAGGCTGTACCACCAGAATATCTGTATGCAACTGAGCACTTCCATCTGCTCACATATGACTTGTCTTAGAAGACATATGGTCACCCCCAGATGCCTCTCCAGGTCAGCAAACGTAGGTGGGTGCTCAAATTCAACATCCACCAGCCTAACACACTCAATAATAACGAGTCAAATATGAGTAATAGACCAAAGTCCTGCTCTTTCCCCACAGATTTTTGCCTCTCCGGTTGTGCTGAAGGCATTTCCACTTCTTTTGGGGCCCACATCTACAATTCTGCAACCACTGCTCTAGACAACTAAGAAGGGACTGGCCTTGTGTTTTAAAATATATACAGGTCCCCCTAATAGCTTAAAAAGTGGGACATTCATCCTGGGCTGTCAGAATGAACACCGTATGTATGGATACAAAACAATATATTACACGATCCTTCAGGTGTTTGTCAATGGATTTTGATTTCAATTTTACAAAAGAAACAAGGAAAAGAGCACTGTAAGGCTCTTGGCCCAGTCCTTGCCAGTGTGGCTGCTCATGCAACAAGGCAAGGGAAAAGTTTGGAAAGATCCATTAAGATCTTTGCTCTGACATCACCTTATCACCTTCCCACAAGCTACATCTGACAGCAAATTAACCAAATGCCACTGACCTTTAATATGCCAAAATAACAGCTGTGAATCCTATTTACCCATCTATGAGCAATCTGAACAGATTTTCTCTAGAAAAACCATAACCAACCCCCCCGGACAAGTGTTTTGCTGGCAGATAACACGTGTGATCATCTCTTTAAAACATGCTGTGTTAATGCAGGGTCTGACTTTTCCTCTGGTGCCTACATGAGACTGCCAAGGCCAGCTCTGGCCACTACTGCTTCCTCCTGAAGGAGTTTATATACATGGTCCAGCTTCCTGAATACTTTTTGTTGACAGTTTCACTTCAGGCTGTGAAGAAGCAGGTGATGAAGCCACTACAACATTATTTTGCAATTTTTTAGTTTATGTGTTTGTGCAACTTCTGTGTCAGTCTTTTAGCTCACACTTTTGCACATTACAACAGGTGCTAGGAAGCACAAATTGGAGCTTAAGGGAAGAAAAAAAAAAAAGCCAAAACCCCAACAACAACCAAACAAGAAATCCCCTCTTTTGTGCATATGTAAAGAGTTAATAGTTCTTGGACTTACAGGAATCTTCCTGGCACTGTGAAGAGTTAATGGTTCCTGGACTTGCAGGAATCCTCCTGCCAGTCTATAGTTTCTCCACTGGTGTGCTGCAGCTTTACACTTCTTGCAATCATTCAGCTGCCTAACGATCCCTTGTATCAGGCGAAAATGAGTTTTCCCACTCTAACCTGGCTCTTGTTAAGGCTTTAATGGGAGCAGGTAATGAATGGGATTGCTCTGAGTTTCCTGCTGTGAAAGAAGGGTTCCTCCAACAGGTGACACAGCCTAGCAGGAGTGACCACTCTGCTCTGGTGAGAGCAGAGCTTAAGGAAGGAGAATCTCCCAAGAAAATGAGGGCTGCAGACACCTTAGATCCATCCTGGCATCCTACTCCTCTTGCATGGCTAGAGCTCCATTCATGCCTGGCCAAGGATCTCAGCAGAGCTGTGGGAAAAGAGCCCTGTTTTGTGTGAAACAGCCCAGTTAAAGCCATCAGCAGAACTGTTAGCCTGTAACAGGCCAACAGATTTATTCAACAGCAGGAGACAGCACAAGGATGCTCAGATTTATCACTCCAAATGCCATCATTATTTAGTGTGCAGAGAGCCTTCTAGTCTCACAGTTAGCAAAACAAAATTACAAATTAATAGCCATATATTTCTCACCATGTCCTGGATCTATCATCCCATTTCCCCTGTGTTGTAATTTTATTTTGGTACTTAGCATATGGGGCTCAGAAAAAGGGCAAACTTCGAAATTACACATATTTTATCCACATTCTCCCACATAGATTTTCACTGTGTGTTAATTTATTGAAGGAATATATTTCTTTTTTTTTAAGAATCAGCAACATTGAAGAACACGAGAGGCCATTTTGCTTGTACCTATGAGTCTGGGTTACTTTTTTCTTATCCCTTCAGATAAGCCTTGGATTTGAAGAGGAAGGAACAGCTCCTGTGTGTATTTGTAAAAGGCAGCAAACCCAGCTGGGTAGAAGTGGAGGGTACACAAAAAAGCTCCCATGGGTAGAAGTTTGCCTTCTTTCAGGAACCCGTGGCTCAAAGGTAACCCAGGAAAGCTGGGTTATCTAATAAATATAAATGTATCACTATACATATAATTAATGGCAATACTTTAATTAGCTTAAATTAAGATTCAAAGTTTAAGCTCAGATCCAAACCCCTCTGATGACAGGAATGTAGTGGAGAATGAGGTGTAAAATCCCCAGTTCTATCCAGATTCATGTATTCATCTCACAGCTATTGCCACTGAAAATATTGTAAATCCATCTTAAGAGTAGCTTTCAAAGGTTCAGCAAAACCAGGTTTTATTGGAGATAAAAAGCCTGATCTCAATCTTTTTAAAATAAAGACTAACTAAAAGTCACCTCTCCAAAGCCAATGGAATTGCACATTAGAAAACTGAGATAAGAAAGGTGATTTACTTTAAAAATTATTCCCTTTAAAGGCCCACAACATGTGCCCGAGATCTTTGTAAGTAGCTTTTGGCAATTAATTCCCAGTTGATGGCTTACAGCCTTCCACCTTTCCCTGGGCTCAGTCACAGGTTTATTGTCTGGAAACTGCCCATGAACAAGGGCTGCTTGTACTAAGAGTAGGCTGAACGTGGTGGAATTACAAGAGTGGAATTGAGGTGACACATAGAAAACTTTGCCTTTAAATCGAAGCGTGGTGCTTGAGATGACCATGAGGAGACCACCACTTCTCTGCCTGTCATGAAGAGTCTAAATAAGGACGACTCTTGGCTATTTGAAGTGCAAATACTTCTTTTTGATTTGCCAGAAATTAAGAGAACTGTGAGAAAACCCGTGTCTTGCTAGAAAAAGAGTAATAAGGAAATTTCAAAAAATTATTCAAGAAGTGCACAGTACAGGGAATCCACTCCTGTAGTTGAGCACGTTGACACTTTCAACCAGCCTCCTCTATAGCCACATCAAAATGCAAAATATCAGCCAGACAGAGCCTGTAACGCTGTGAATAATGTTCATTCCTACAGCTCAAAACAGTCTGAACATGAGACCAGCTGCACCAGAGTAGGAGGAAGGTCTGCTTTGCCCAGGATCCTCATTTGGGCAGTGGCCAACACGCAGCAGAGCTGCAGATGGCTCATTACAGCTGTGATGGCTCCTCAGGTTGCTCCAGCTCGGAGAACCGTGATATTTCCAGAGCTAACACAGGCTGATAAGCACCGACCTCCAGGGATGGATGCATTAATCATTAGCCAGTGGAGAATGCCTAGGGAAGAGCATATGGACACCAGAAGCATGAAGCATTCCCGGCTCCACTCCTTCGGGAGTCTGGAGCTCCAGGATCTTACGGTATCTTTTGTCCAGGATGGATTGTTCTTCTAGAAACTTGTGCAGGGCTTGGGTTTAACTGAACACGTAAAACACAAGCAATTCAAACCCAGCATTAGCCTTTTGCTGTAAATCTCTTTAAAAATGATGAGTCCTGCAGTGGAGAGGCTGTCACAGACCTTCTCCAGCTCTGGCTGCAGCTTTCAGCTGCCGTGTCCTGCCAGCCGGGGCTGTCAATAGATGTCACACTTGTGCTTTTGTTCCCATCTCCTGGAGCACATTATGCCAAGGCAGTGCAGGGGAGCAGCACGACACAAATTACTTGAATGCACTGCCTTTATGTAATAAAACCAGATCCGGGAGAGATTTGATCTTCTGTAGATTTTACACTGTGCATTCCCAGAAAATATGGAACACATCAAGGGGAGGAGGGAGGAGTGACAGCAGGGATCTTCTGTTACAAGGCAAAAGTTCATTTTGTCCTATAGGTTACTAGTTCATAACTGTACATCTGCTTGCTTTGAAGAGCAAATGAATTTTAAATGAATTTTTGCATTCTATGGCTAAATGTTTTTGTTTTTTTTTTTCTGTGATAAATACAAGGCTGGGGGGAAGCCAAACTATTTGTGTTGAATGAAAAAATAGCAACAGATGAAGATATTTGCACTCCTTGTTTTTTTCAGGCAGAGAAATACAGAAAAACAACCCCATTTAATGCCATAGAACAGTAAAAACATGGGGTCTGACTACAGGTGTCCTAATTTTAAATTTGCATACAGATCTGCAGAGGGTTATGGCATGATTCATGGAAGAAAACCTAGGAAAGGCTTTTTCCCGAGCTGTACCTTTTGCTAATAGTTGTGTTAGAAAACCAGAAAGAATGCCTTTAGTTTTATTTTCTATTTGGGGAAAAAAAAAAATAAAGAGTTCCCTTTCTACATATCTGTCTGTCAATGCATATACATCAACTGGGCATACAGGAGAAAGTCAGCATTAGCAAGAGTTCGCAAGACAGGGAAAAAAACCACTGTGTTTTAAATTATCCAGTCAGTATTTGTGGCATTTCAGATGGCAGTGTTATTGCTGAATTTTGAAATGTGGCACTGCCTGTTTAATGGCTGTTGTCACTGGAAGGAGATGTAGTGGAGAGCTCTGGGCACTGTTTGCAGCAGGAGCAGCCGGCTCTGCTGGCCAGGATTCATTTGGACTATTATTAATCCTATTGCTGCAGTGTTCCTTGCCCTGTCTGGAAATCCAAAGCCCTGTGTCACTGCAGTGGATGATACCACTGGGCACTGACACTGAATCCAGCAGGGCCCTGCACAGTCACACCAAATCACAGGACAGCTGCAGTGGCTGTAGCGCTCATCACTTTTTAATGAGCCAAATTCAGCTACTGAAACACTTTTTTCCATACAACTTTATTCCATAGGCTGAGTGAGGAATGTCTGACTTTTATGCGAAGAGAGATCTACCTTATACTGTAAATCCTTTCAGAAACAGAATCAGGCAAAAACATTTCACCTGCTAAAACAGTTTTGAAATCTGGTTTTGAGAAAACGACGAAGTCCCCTCAACACAAGAGTTTTGGCCAGGTTTTTTCCTTATCAAACAATTCCTCTGGGCAGTAAAGCTCCTGGAAAGTTAGCTGAACTAATTTCTGATTTGCACTCATCAATAGGCTCATTCATTTAGATTAATGATGAATAATTCATCGTCACTAGCAGCAACATAGTGTGCAAATCAGGAGAAATTCAGCTTGACTTTCAGATCCCAGGATGAATGAAGAGTCAGGAAAACGAGAAATTGGAAACTTATTGTCTTATTTCAGCAAATGCCGGAAATGAACATGGCAGCTGTTTCAAGGACATGTCATGGTTCTTGACGAGCACAAAAACTTGTTCAGAACCTGTGTGTTCCCCAGGAGCGAAACATGATGGGTAAAGGGCTGCTTGGAGGAGCTGTGCCAGCCGCAATCCTGGTGGTATCTGCTTCCCCTACCATGGGTTACACAGTGCTGCCCACTCAAACAAATACAAGGTTAAAACTCCAGGTGTACCCCCCATATCTGCAAATGGGCAGAGGAAAAGCTGTGGAAGACATCTTCCCTGTGATTACATGCAAAATATTAAGTGGGAATACTTCACCCATTACATATTTGTCTGTATCTGTGGAGCAGAGGAAAATCCCACTGTTAGGCTGCAAGGTTTCTTTGACCATAAACATGCGTTCTCTAGCTGATAACTCACAAACCCAAACCACGGCCTGGACTGAAGTGTTCCTGAACTGCCCCACAGGCCAATTTGTATGAAATGTTTGAAGAAACCTTTTTGCAGGTTTGAAAACAAACCTGTGGGAGACACCAAGTCAGAATAACAATTTAATAGGAAAATTAAAAAGTAAAGGTAGAAAACACTGGTTTAAACTGACAGAGTCAGGGTACAACCTGACCCTGTTAGGCAGGGTGGTGGTAGCAGTTCAATAAAATGGTGGCTGCAGTCCTCCTGAAGTGATGGATGTGGTTCTGTTGAAGCTGTGATCCTGTAGAAGGGTCTGGTTTTCCTCGGAAGGTCCAGCGGTGGCTGTGTAGCTCTCGTCCTCTGGGAATCCTGTGGAAAAGGCTGCTTGTGGTGTTTGAAATCTCAGCTTATATCCAGGATGGAATTTTTGGTTCCTCCCTCTGGGCGGAGCATCTCACAATGGGATGATGTAATTTTGTCAGTCATGTGGTGAAGCATTGATGGGCCAGTAACAGGAGATAGGAGTAGGTTATCTATGAGTCCAGGTGGCAAGGCCTTGATGAGCCAATTAACAAATGATAGTCCGGAGGGAGTTATCTAAGAGTCATGTGGCAAGGCCTTGATGAGCCAATTAACAAATGATAGTCCGGAGGGAGTTATCTGTCAGTCATGTGGCAAAATCTTGATGATACCATTAACAGGAGATAGTCCGGAGGGAGGAGGCAAGGAACACCACCCCCCTGGTTTCAACAGCTCATGTAGATGGTGATAGAATAAACTGCAACCCTGGACAAAACCTAGCTCTGCTGTAGATTGGAGTAGGAAATACAGACATCTCCATCACGTAACATTTCATAACTCAAGCTGAATCTAATTAATATCACCTGAAAAATAATACAAAACTCCTTCAGGCTAGAATGTGACATATTGGAAGGGAGAGAGCTTTGCTTAATTATTCATCTCGGTGGTAACACAATTATTCTGGAGGCTATAGTGAGGGAAAACTGCACTTTTCTGGCTATTTCTATTGCCTTTGATCTTTTCAGCACCAAGGCAGAACTGCCACGAGCCCTCCAAGGCCTCTGTCACCTGCATGAGCTGAATTGTCTCTGGTCACAGGGACATTCATTCTCTTTCTCACACCACACTAAAGAAAACATCAGAGCTTGGGAAACAAGGTCATCAACACCCAAGTTACTGCAATGTTTTAGACCCCTGGAATATTTCTGGCCCTTCTTATTAAGTTATGGAGAAGGGAGAGCAAACCAGGCTCTGGAGGAGGTTGTGCCTTGCTGCAGGGTGCTCCACAGTTTTTGGAGGACCACCAGTTGCATTACACTCTAATTTTTAGCAGTTTTAGAAGCCGTGATCTGTACATCAGCAAAGGCAAAACTTCCAATATAACATCCTAAATTCCCTCTCCTCCAGGTACTGACACTACATGTCACTGTGGGAGAGGAAAAACTTGAGATTACAAGAAAAACAACAGGAGTATGAGTGACTTAATGAGGATTTTGCTGCCTACTGCTCTGGACTCACAGGCTGGCTTATATGATGACCAGGGATGTCAAAGTATTAAAAAAATCCAAATTCTGGAAGTAGGAAGCTTCAATTCACTCTGTGCTTTATGGGAAGCTATCTGTAGTTTTCTAGTTTTTTTTCTCAGTTTTCTGTCTGTAGTTTCTTTATTGTTTATCCGTTTAGAATTTTCATTAGTTAACACTTTTTATAACTGTCAGCCAGAGGCAAAATTGCGAAGCAGAATTCTGACTTGCCCCCATGCATATTCTTGGTGCTGCCGTGTCTCACAGAGCTGATTTAACACAACTCACACTCAGGAAGGTCAGCTGAAGCAAACGCTGAACTGCTTCATCCAGGGCTTTTGTGTTATAACTTGCTTTTCCCTCTCCTTTGAATAACTGTTAGGAACACCAGAGCAGTTACACCAACCTCTTAGAGCTGGAATGCCTCTGCTCATTAAACAGATTCAGTGCAGCTTCCCAGAGCCAGTGGGAAGGAGCTGGCCACACTGCAAATCCAGCATGGGCTTGATAACTTCTCTCCATCACACTAGATGAAACATCCTCTGGATTACAGAATTTTCTGGAATTTGGCAGGTGGCTGGGACTGAGCCATTTTTTTTCTCCCAGAAAAGAGGTTAAAAATAGGAGGAAAAAATCAGCAATACCGAAATGCATCCAATCTTGCAGAAATAAAAATTTTTTTGGGGAAAAGAGAAAACTCTAGAGAAAATTCTTTCCTATAAAACCATGGGGATATCAGGAAAATTAATCCACAAACACCAGAGGTTTATGTCCAAAAAGGAGACAGAGGAGTCCTGTAATTTTATTCAAATAAAGGGAGAGGCCACGGGGCATTTCCTCTGGGGTCTCTCATATTATTAGAGGATGCAGCCTCCTTTTTATCCGAATTTCCTGGCCGTATTTCCTTCTCTCTTTCCCCATTGGCTGAGATACTTGAGAGGTACAGGCTTCCCAAATCGCCTGATACAGACCCCCTTCTAATGTATACCCCTGCTTTGTCTTTTCGTATGGAATTTATGGTTCTTCTCATTGCTTCTTTTGTCTCTCAGTATCTCTCTTTACCTATCAGCAAACCCACAGTTTGTTTGTAAACACAAATCCCTCTCACTCTATTGCTTTTCCCTGGTCATAAAATGAAGAGCCAAACACGGTTAGAAGGGAAAAAGGGTTTTTCCCTGGGTATTTATGGCAGCCCCTCAGGTGCAGCACAGGCAGGGGCAGTGCCCCAGAGCACACGGAATGCCACCCACGGGCACTCAGGATCACATCCTGGGCCTCACAAATGAGCACATCCCGCAAAGATTCCCCAGGGAGAGGCTCCAGGGAACCCCCGGCCCAGGACCCTTCCCCTGGCTGGGCCCAGCTCAGGGTACAGGATGTGCTCTGGAGAGGCCCTTGGTGCCTGGGGCTCTCTGACCCCTCACTGCCAGCCTGCCAAGGGCTTCGGGCTCTGGGCTTCACAAAATATTAGGTCTGAGAATGTGGGCTAGAAGTACTAAGAATACATAAAATCTATAGAAAAAGTATATAAAAGGGGTATAAAAGGCAAAATATCATCATGGCATCAATCAGTGGAATTCCTCCCATTGTTTCTTTGACCTCTCAGTATCTGGCTTTTACGTATCGGCAGACCCACAGTTTGTTTGTGGAGACAAATCTCTCTCATTTCTCTTCAGGGAGGATGTCAGTGAAAAAATATCCCAAGCAGCAAATAAAGCTCTCTTCTAGAGCAGCACTTCTCTTGCTACTACTTGAGCAGTATCAGGGAACATAAAAGTTATGGGACAGATATAACACAAAAAGAAGGATGAGAGGAAGTTCTCTGCACCCCACCAGGTCTCTGCTTCCTCTGCTGCCATTTATGACTGCTACAAAATTAACTGAACTCCCTGTTTTTCTGGTGGCACAGGGACATCTGCACCACATGCACCAGAATGCTCCTGTAGTGTGCTGGTGGGAATGGATGAGAAATCAGATCTGCCAGTCATGTGGTCTTAGACCTGGAACCGCTCAAATTACTTTTTTCTATGCAAAATACTCTACAAAGGAAATGGCACAGAAGCCAAATTTAACAGAAAGAGGGGACAGTAATTTATTCCAGGAGCCAGGAGACATCAGGTACTTTGAATCTTACAGTGAGCTTGGTATTTTTGAAGCTAATGGATTTTTCAGAGAAGAAACAAAGAGCCTCCTTTATGAAACTTCAGAATACAAGTATAGCCCTCACACACCTCCAAGTGACAAATCTATGTCCCTGAAATAGCATCTTTTTAGGTTTAATTTATTTTCTTTAGCCCCATGAAGGCCTTTCAAATTTATATACTTCAGCTTTAAGGACTAATAAATTACTTTCTTTGGCCTCAAGAAGGTCCTCTTCATTTATTTTCAACCTCCTTTGCAGTGAACTTTAAGTGCAGCATGTTGTAGCACTGCCTACAAAATAGGGATAAAATAGATAAAGGCAGTGACCAGCAGGAAAAAGAGGGAAACCCAGTATCTTTATGAATTTACCACTGTCTCATTACCTTATCACACATTTAACACAATCTGCAATCACAAAAAAACATGTTTCCTTTTCCAGAAAGGGCATCTAGTTTCTGGCAAGTTTTTATAGGCAACTGAAAAGGGCAGAAGCTGCAAAATGGAAAGAATGAGGCAGTCATTTGTTCTCCAGGGCTTCCTCTGGCTCTCAGGCTACTGATGGTCCTGTCTTTTACTGGGTTCTTTCTCCCTTCTCTTTCTTACAAGAGTAACCTGTGAGTTCCTGATTGCCAAATCCCTGGAAAATTTAGGAGTAGAGATTTATTTGCCTTTACTGCTAAGGTTTAGGTTGGACTGTTTTGTTTGGAAAAGTAAAATTAAATTAAACAAAAACTAAACAAAAGGACAAGGAGTAAAAGCAGTCATGCTGGATACAGTTATGAAGATACCATTTATAAATCTAGAGGTATTTATGGGATCAAGGTTCTTTACAAAGACTAATAGAAAAGCCCATTAATTTATCAAATCAAAGAGTATTCTTTCATTTCCAGGGATGCCATTAAAATGCATTATTGAAAGAATATAAGGCACCAGGGCAGAATATTTTATAGTCTAATGGGGTAAATCTCAACATCTCTTTCACATTGACTTGATGGGAATTCTGCCTTTATTAAAAATTGAATGAGGATTACATCACGTGGCTTAAGGTCACTGCAAGCCATAACTATTAAATATATGCATTTCTAACGGAAAGTGCATAAAGGAGATACAAACTCTTTGTTCTCTCTCTGCCAGTCAGAAAGCAAAATGAGATGAATATTCCAGGCAACAGAAAAAAAAGAAAAAGAAAAAAAATGTATAGAAATGCCAGTAACTCTGCTTTGAATCCTCCACACTTCACCCCACCCTAGCCAAACTTAAAAACCAGAGTGAAGGGTGGATAGGTGAGAAGAAGGCCTGAGTGCTTTGCTCCAAGGAACAGCAGAGCTGAAAATGCAGCTGGATTTTCCAGGAGGAGCCCCAGGAGGAAGCCTGGCTCTACTCCCTGGCTTCAACCCCACTTGTGAACGATGCAGTCTTTTCAAAACAGACTAATAAAAGCATTATTGCTGTTGCTCCATCTCTGCTTATGGATTAGGAAGTCTTTATTTTAAGAGATCTTTTCTTCTTAATCTATACTTTGTTCCAATTATAAATTATTTTACCAGCAGTTTTCTTTCTTTGTTTCCTCTCCTCAAAGCACAATTACAGAATAATTGTTTTCAAATAATAACCACTACTTTTCCATTTAATTCTTTTTTAACACTAGTGGTGTCTCCCAGCTGACTCACTCAGCATTAGATGAGGGTTTAGAAGCACTACAAAACAGAGAAACAGCTGTTTCTTTGAGCATTATGAGTTTTATTAATCCCTTCTTGCCTATAAAACATAATCATCCCCTTTATTTCTAGAGGTACTACATACACTTTCCAAATAACCAACAATCAGGATAAAAAGGTTTCCAACCCGTCTATAAAAAACCTTGTTAGAACATAACATATATATGACCCTGCAGAGTGCATGCTCCCTCTGATTTATCTTTTGTTAGTTAATAAATCAGAATACTCAACAAAAATAAACATGTCAGAAAGCTGGGCTTCAGTAACATCTCTTTTTGATTAACACCTTAGTAAGAGATAATATCCACAGCAAACAGGAAGATGTTAATGGATTATACTGAAAAAGATCATTTCGTGGTGGGAAAACTGCTTTTTAAAAAATATTGCTGAGGTTTTTGCTCCAGGCTGGAGTACCATCTCACAGAACTGCTTCCCTGCACTTTTGATCCCTGTTTTGAGTCTTGAGCCCATCCCTTCTTTCTCCTTTCCCTCCCTCTCACTATTACAGAACTTTTGAAGCAACTGCAGCATCTCTGAAGCAGTCCCTGGCAAACACCAAATGAGTTGTCTGTGTGCACGAACAGATTCTTTTATTATTCACTCATTTTGTAGGTCTCCAAGGCAGCATCCATATTTTTTACTCAGCACCTGAATAAGATACTAAATGCTCTATGTTTGTGCTGGGAGAAAGTCATAGGAGGAAAGTGGGAGAGGGGCCTTGCATGTGCCTTGTGGAACAGAAAGCCTTCACAAGGCAGCAGAGGGAAGCTCCTGGTGGAAAGGCACATTTGGCTTTGCCGGAGGTGAATTTTATTTATTTGGATAATTTTATTGTAGATGTTTTAGTAACAAAAAAAAAATCCAAAAAACCAACAAACCCTACCCCTCCATTTGGCCATGCTCAGGTGCTGCTCCCAAACCTGGAGCAGGACTTCTGGGAGGATGTCACCAGCTCCTTGTCACACTTTCCAGCCACTCTGCTCCCAGCAAAAGCTCAGAATCCAAGACTCTAAAGCTCCCTGCAACAGATCATGAAAATAAATAAACCTTCCTAAGGGCAGCAGCCTTTTCTAGCAGTAAACAACTACAGCCTGTGGCTTTCAGCGTGTTGGAACAAATTTCATTAAGGGAAAGTTTCATGAATTCAAAAGAGAAATCTATTGTTATTCCATCCAAATTTTCTCTGTTGCTGATGCCCTGAGCTGAAGTAGAGCTTTGTGAATAAAGAAACCAAAGAGGCTTCTGTTTGTTTACAAGACTTCAAGAGTCAAAAGGATCTATTCAGACTAAATTGCTGAGAGGAGAGGAATATATTGGCTGGGGAGTTTGTGTTTGTGGCCCAAGCACTTGTGTGGATGAGATGCTGAGAGATGGGGTGGGATAACTCAGGTGTGTAACCACATGGGGTGAACCCATTGGGGATTTTTTCCTTTTCCCTGATATCACAGTAAATTTTTCATTCACCTTTGCTGTTCAGATGACCTCAGTTTTATCCCTTTGGAAGAGAAATCTAGTCTCTTTTTCCATGCCCAAACAGGAATAAATTCCTTATGATTTCATTTTACATATCATATTTAATAAGCTTGTTATTTATTAGAAGTAAATAGGGAACAATTATTCTTGTACCGTCACCTATTTCTACACTCTGCTGATTTTTAAACAAACTGTCTTGAGAAACCAGATCTGGTAAAATGAAACATAATGAATGAGCAAATTGAAAGTAAGTAATTTCTATGAACAGGTGTTCCTATGTGTCTCATTTTATATTTATTGATTTTACATACACTATTTATCATTTTACTAGAAAATGCACACGTTGCCTTTTAGGGGAAAAAAATAATGTGAAAATATAGATGATTTTACAGAAAGTCAATTAATGAATTGAAAACTTATTGCAAGAAAATCTCTATTCCACCACACCATAGTTTCCAAAGCACAAAGAAGCCCTGTTAGGACTGAATTTAATATCTTTACACATACTCATACATGGTATTAGTTTTAATCTTGGTTTCATGCTACTAACATTGCTAAATCTCCTGTTGCAGCTGGTCAGAAAGTCAGATAAGGTGTGACCACGAACCATTTAATAACATGTTCTGACAAAGAGCAGATCCCAAGACTGAAGGACCAAGGACATTACTGCAGTGTTTGGCTTTCATCCATAGCATAAATGTATGGTAAATATATGTATTTAAATGCAAATAGAGTATGAGAAGCTTTTCTGGGTTCTGGCAGGAGATAATTCTAATGGCATCACTCAGTGCATCCACCACCTTCATGGTTATGGCTCTGCCTTGTCTTCTTTCCCTTCCTTCCACAGCAGCACTTAACCATCAATAAGAAATGCCACAGAAATTCACGAGGGGAAAACCACCCCACACCTTACAACTTCATAGCATTTCAGTCGGTCCTATTAAGTTGGGGGTGAATTTCAAAAGTTTTAGACTTTCAAATAAACCACCCAGAGAAAGGTCACAACCCAACAGTGTTTTGAATTTGAAAAAATTTTAGTCATTCTAGTGATGTATTTGATTTTTTTCGTTTTTAAAGTAATTTGACAAAATCTCACATCTGTCTTTTACCTCTGTGAAGCACAGCCTTCACCCAAGAATAGCTGCAAATGGAAGTTTAGTAAAAGAAAAAAGACACTTTATGGAGATCAGCATGACACTTATTCAGAATGATGATCATTTAAAAATAATTTATATTCAAGGTACAGTAAAATGACCAGCTTTACATGAGGTCATTAGAAGTAACACAAAGAAAGAAAAAGAGCTATAGAAAAACACAGCAGCAATGTTGCCAGAAAGTAGGCTAAGCAGCTCTTTGAAGAACATAATGTGTATTATATTACATTAAGGATACATACCAATCAATGACTTCTGTTTTGAGGGCCTGTTTCCAGTTTGAAGGGTTTAAAATTTGAAGTCTTTTCTGTCATGCTGAGCTTTCAAAGAGAGTGCTCTATGGGATACAGAGGTGCTCTTAAACCTCAGCAAACAGGAAGCCTAGTTCCTAATAAAAAAAGTGATTAAAAGCTGGACATGCTACTGTCTAAAACATTAGAGGCAGAATTAGTTCTACAACACCTGAACTTCGGAGTAGTTCAATACAAGAGAAAATTCTTGGAAAATCTAAACAAATTAAAGGGAGAGGTGATTCATCCCTCAATCTCAATTTAACAGGAATCTCAAGAGAAATCACTGTGACCACTCTCCTGTGAGAGGTAACAGACTTGTAGGACAATATTTGTTGCTAATGGATCATCTGTTTAACAACATAAACGAAGTTGGTCTTATGAGGAGAGAAACTCCCATGCAGCCAGATTGATATCCAATGTCAATCACTTAACGAAATGTTACCAGAAGGGTTTGTGTTTATTTTTCCCTATACAGGACAGTTAAATATCATTAGAGCTCTGGCCTGCAAGCAGTGTGCACACAAAATTAGCCTCAACAGATCAAACTTGTCAGGCAGACACTGATTACAAAACATACAATTAAAGGCATCCACAGGCCTTGAGATTTGATTCAGTTACAAGTCCAGCTTTCAAAAGTGGGCCAAGAATTTATGCTGTTGCCTGGTGACATCACTGGACAATTGAAAATAAAAATAAATGTTCCCCTCTCCCTGGGATGGTGTTTAGGTTGTGTTGCTATTTGTCTTTTTTTTATTCATCAAATGACTGGTGGGACTTTAACACCGACAAGAGCTTAATTTTTTCCCCCATGATCGTGATGTGATGAGCGTGGGTGTGGTTTTCACTCATTCCTCTCACTGTCCCTTTCTCTCATGAAATACTTTTCCTAAAAAATGACCACTCAGTGCCACTGCTTCACTCTCTCCTCCCTGTTTCCATTTCTGAGCCATTCGGAGAATTCCCATCAAACACAATTCTTCCTGCCCTAGCAATGCCACTGTAGCACAGAAGAGACAGACACTGCTGGCTCTTACCTGGGTACTCAACAGACAGCTCAGATTTGTTTTCTTGGCATCTGCAACATTATTCTGTGAGCTGACAGTAAGGGAGTCTTGATAGGATGAACACATCTGTTTGCCAGGCTGTTTCTTGCCAATGCAAGTGCATAATTACTGCTCTAGGAACATCTCAGACCTGGGAGATTTGGCACCTCTTCCTCTCCTGCACAGCACAGCAGTTTTTCCTGCAGCAGCAGAGCTGTGCTAACCTGGGCAGTGGTGGCTGCACACCAGGGCTTGTGCTCTCTGGATTTTAGGAGCACAAGGCAGAGGAGGGCTGGTCTCGATAGACAAAGTGCTTGTCCTGCATAAATTACCACATTTAGATGCCTAACAGTGGCAGAATTTTCTCTAGAATTGATGTCTTCAAACTAAAAGCCAGCACAGAGCTACAGAGAAACAAGATTCCCTGCCAGTGCTGATCTGCAACATCCAGATATGGAGATTAAAGAACAAGACTCAGAAGCCAGGAAAGACTTTGTTCTGCTCTATTAGTACCAAATTCACTATGTTTTCCGTGATTCAATGTGACATAACTGCTAATGACCATCATGAGGGACGTGACATGGCATTTGATGGTACATAATTTTGAAACTGCTGCAGGAATTATGTCGTGTACTACAGTTTAAGATGATCATCTTTTTTTATGATACAGAGCAATTTCTTCCGAGCTTTGTTCCCTCAAGCCAGAGCTGGAGCTAATTACAGTAGTTTAATCCTACACAGCTCAAACCCACAGCAAGACAGACTTCAGAAAGTCAGAGAAAAGTAAAGACATACTAAGACAGAGATATCTACCTGTTGGTTAAGAAACCTGTTCAAGGGTGGAGTTGACCGTGTTTTCTTTGCAATCTTACAGTGACAGGTGACTCTCTATGTCATTGCTTTTCTGGGCAACTTATTCTCCTCACTCAACCTCCTGTGCTGCTGAAGGTGCCAGAGCAGTTTCTTTGCAGTCCTAACAAATGTTTTACCCATGTTAAGCCATTAAACAAGGGAAGGATAAAAGAGGCTTTTTTTTTTTACAAAATTCTTCAGTGAATTTGTTATTTAAATTATTAATTGAAGAATTGAAGTCAGCAATTTGAAAGTTTATATTAATATGATTATTATTTCCATCTGAAAAAGTGATGTTTAGATAACTATTAAATAAAACTAAAAGAAGCATAACAGGAGATAAAACCTTCCCCTGTATAAAACACATAATTCAAGTATAATCTCTATACAAAGATACTCAGCAGCTCAAGTTTTTTATAGTGATCCACAAAAATAGTGATTGAAACTTTACACCGCCTTCTCCATTTATCTAATTCCAAACAATCCAAGGAGCATGAGGAGCATGAGATCCCCACTAAAGATCAAGACCAGGTTAGTATATGAATACTGATTTTTCTAAACTATTGCACAGATCCCCTTTTCACTGATACTTTTAATTTTTCCTGCTCTTTGACCACATTCTAGCTCTTACCCCTGTCTCAGGGCACTCTGATTTAATTTGTAACTCAAGGAAACACAGCACAACAACTGTGATTTATATACTCTCACTCCACACGTGTAGGGACCAGCAAGCACTTGGGGCTTTTTAATTTTTAAATTCCAGGCTCATGGCACACACCTCCATAGCACTTTTAAGACAAAGCTGGTGTCACTCACACGCCCGGGGCTCAGAAGTCTGGATGGCTGCAAATAATGTCCTGAATGAGGTGAGACTGCATCCAGGCTGACTGGGTTTAAAGTTGTAATGCACCTCTGATATATCTTTTATTCTGCCTTCCCAGTGCACAGCTTGGAGCCATCTGCAGCCTTTCAGAATCCCTCCTCCACGAGGAGTGTGAGATGGTGAGTGATCCAAATGGGTCTGCAGTGGTTCGGGGAGTCTCAGTTAAGGCAAAATAACTTCCACTTCACCTATCACCTCTGATGTGGGTACTGAATGCTTGTAAATCTCCTCTCAGTGGGCTCCATCATTTACCTTATGTTTGATCTTCTTTGTGAAGCTTTCCCCACCCTTTGAAGGTAACTAAGTTTCATTTAATTTGCCTGTTCTTTGCACCTCAATGCAGAAATTGATGCTTGAGATAAGATAGTTGGATAATGATCACAAATAGCTTCCAAGAGCTTCTTTGGTGTTAAAATAACTTATTTTAAGGTACTTTCTTTTCTGCCTGCTTGGTTTAAAAACTTCCCATGGCACACACAACACACAGAACTGCAAATTCTTGTTGCATCGTTTCAAAACCAGCTTTTTAAAGCATCAGTGCTGTGAAAAATCTTTATCAAGCACGTTAGAAATTGTTGAAATGATGCAGGAACAGCTATCTCCATCACCAGGTACCAACATCCCCTGCACTATCAGTTGAACAGTGACTACAGGGTGGGTTTTGCAGGCACCAAACAAAGGTCACTTAATTAAAACCATGACAAATGTTTTGTGCCTCTTCAAACTACATCTTGTAGCAACTTGCTGCTTGTTTCCTTTTTGGGGTATAAGCAGTCCTTGGGACTCCAACCACTTGAAACAATATATAACCATAAGCTTAATTATTATAAGAGCTTTTCACTGCACCAGAAGTTAATTCACCACATCTAAAAGTTTCCCTGACCCACACAATGTGGAACAGGGCCACCCCAGTTCCCTGACATGAGGGGTCACTGTTTTGGTGGGGTTTTTATACAAAACAACCCCCTTGTTCCCAGTCTGGCTGACCCAAGGATGTCAGAGTGCTTGGTTAGCACAGCTTAGTCCAAAGCTATGAGTTTGGCAGACGTTTTCAGAGTGTGTGGGGATCAGTGGTGCTTTCTCTGCAATTTGCTCTTTTCAGTTCAGCAGGAGAGGACGAGGGAGCCTGTGGAGAGCAAGGAACAGGCAGGAGGGATGCTGAGTCAGGCTGAGGGGAAAAAATTCGAACTCAGTGCATGGGAGGGAGAGTGAAGAACATTGAAGGTATCTGGAAAACATTTTGATTTAGTTTCAAGGACTTAACTGCGTTTTAAGTAAGAGAGAAGGACATTTCAAAATGAGAAGGTGTAAGAAAGACTGTCCAAAGATTTTGTGCTGGTGTATTAAATTTCGCTACTGCTGTGTTTCCCAATAAAAAGATTTCATCAAAATTGATCCAATTTTGTGAGACCTTTTGATGGCCCTGGGTCCACAAACAAAAGTGCTTCAGCTGAAAGCTACTTCCATGCACTATGCTCTTGTTACCTGAGATGCTGCATTGCCCTAAAGAACGAGGCCTTTTATTCTTCTGCAGTTCTTCCCATTTGGCTCTGAAAGATTCCAATGTATATATATATATGTGTGTGTATATATATATGTAATGTATCTCCTGCTCCAGTCAGCAAGGATTCATTACAGGGAGGCTCCAGTGCCACTTGCTTTATCAGAACCCCCAGTAATTACTACAGCAAGTGTGCTGGCCTGCACTTATCTTGTTTGGGAACGTATCTATTGATAGGGAAACAAACAGTCACCCTTCCTAATGAACACAATCAATCACAGCACACACACACCACTGCCAAGGCCAAAGTGCTAAGACATCTTGCAGCCTTGCAGAAAAGAAGTCTCCAACAGTGTTAGAGCAGAAATACTGAAGGAAAAGACCAAAGCTAAACAATACCAAATTGAAATCAGCAACTGTGGATTGTTTTGCAAAATTAGAGGGCTGCTGTTCTTGTGACAGCTTTCTGAGGCATCAGCTTTGGTAGGAAGACAGGATGAAATGGGAAGTAGAGAAATTGAGATCTCTAATGCTGCCTGCACGGAGCATACCTCTCTTTTAATTTCTCCATGTAATTTTCATGTTCAATAGCTCAAAATATATTAGAGAAATATCTGAATAGATCTGAACAGAACACTGTGCCATGGAAGCAAGCTGCAAGAGTGTGGTGCTCTCTCCATTACCTGAATCCTGTATTTCTTTCCAAGGTGTCTGCTCTGGTCTCTGTCAAAGTTTGAGCACCTACGGTACCGAAACCTCTGCTCTGACCCAAGAGCAACACTTATGTTCTTACCCATTGTCAATCAGGTAAACAGGGATTGAAGTTAAACACATTGGCTGAAACTTCTGAAGCTGGAAAGAACCAGCAGGCAGTTTATGTCCTGCTCCATTTCCCAAAGCAGGCATTAACTGGAGGTTAAGCAGGGCAGTGGCACCTCATTGTCCTCTGCTCCAACACTTTTCCTTTCAGGCTAGGAAAGGGATGAATTTCCTTCTCTCACCACTTCTCTCCCTTTTCCTCCAAGGAGGAGAGGGAATGACTGGCTCATCAGGTCACCCAGACATTTAAAGCAATTTCAGTGCATGTTTGAGAGCCCAAATCATCCCCAGCCCTCGCTGATCCAAATTCTCAGCTTCTTCCTGGAAACAATCTGGCACTTCAAAGCTCACATTAATTCCTCCCCTCCTTCAGTACCCTTAATTACATGTTGTTAATTATGCTTATAAACACAGCCACGTGGCCCAATGCATTTCCTATCAAGGTGATAACAACCCAGATAAGGAACTTCTTCCTTGTGCTCTCAGCAGCCACTCCACCACCCAAGCCAGACAAACTTCCACCTCTTCTCTGCAGAAAGTCCCTCTGTGAGACAACCACAGACAATAGAGAGCCACAGGATCTAACCTGAATCCTATGCAGGCAGGAGGCTTTTGAGGTTTTGGAGATGTAAAATACACCAGGTTCTGGGCTTTATGTCACCGTGACCATAATATGAAATTGTCTATTGACTCTGTGCTGTGGTACTCCATGAAATATTAACTTACTATGGAAGGAGGGGAATGAGTCTGCTGTCCTCATGGACATGGATATTCAGAGTGAAGTGCCAGTATGTAGGCTGAAGCTTAGGGCTTTATTCCATCCTTGCATTTATTAAAGTGAGAGAGCATCAATTAATTTTAAAGGCTTACCATATCCATTCAATTTAGTCAGTCCTAAAACATTAAATATAATTAAACAGTGAAAAATATCTTAATGGCTTGAGACTGCCAGGAAGTTCTGGGAAAAGACTGAAATTTTCAGCTCTCACACCAAATTTTATGCCATTCAGTAACAAAAATTAAAAATTGCAGTAATCTACATTTAGACATAAGTCTAGTAATTTCTTTTCCAATTAAACTGGTTTTATTCATTTTGCCCAGGGTAAGTTTTAAAAAACTCTTACAATATTATGATTCACATCGCTGGAATTCTGAAAAAAACATAGAGCATGTGCATGCATGTACATGTGTCTGAACTCATTCATATATACACAGAATGAAAATGTAAAATACAAATATATAAACTGTGTGAGTTTATGTGTGGAGTGGATATGAATAGTTACACATAGGTACATTCTGAATTTTCATTAGACAGTTCCCTTTGAAAAGGAAAACTTTCTGATGGGTCGATCCAGTTAGGTTTTGCTTATTTTCACAGCATGTGTTTTAAAAATTGTAGGGAGATTTAATAACTTCAGAATTATTGTAAGACCTAGAAATCCCAGCCAAGATCATCAGCAATGGGCAAATGTAACTGCACAGGAGGGATTTTATCCCCCAGAAAAGGTGTTTATTGCACCTAGGCCTGCATTGGTGTGACCTGAGTTTGATTCATCCCCAATCCAGCACTACCATCCTCATCTCTGCAGGTTCCTGGAATACCATAACAGCCCAGTACATTCACTGGATAACCTGATGGTCTCTTTGGCATTAAAAATTTCCTATGCCAGTAAAACAGAAGGCATTATTGTTGGCTGTGTTGATTCCTGGAAGTTTGGGGCAGGGATAGGAGTCCCACTGTGCTGCCATCGGCCTATGCAGGGTCATGGTATCCAAACTCTGAGGGTTTTTAAGCTGTGTTCATGTGTCAAATATCCACTGTCCCATCAGCTCAAAGCAGTTTGATGGAAACTGAGCCCATTTGATGTCTCATGCCAGAGGGAGTGCACGGGGAGCAGCGGGGAAGCAGAAGCCAAGTTTGCAAGGTGGAGAAAGTTGTGCACTGCATCCCAAATTAGCATCAGTTGCAAATACTTCTGACTACATGTTTGGGTTTTTTTACAAGATGACTTTTAAAATCCATCTCTGCTTCCTTTGTCTTACATTCATGAGCTCACTACACAGATCTCACTGCTACCAAACACCTAAACTCACTTCGGGTCCCATCTACAAAAAACCCCCACTTATTCCCTCGTACACTGCCCCATAATAAAAACTATTCAGTAGTAACTAAGGGACTCATAAAAGGGAATTGGCATCCTAGCAACATAATATTTGCACTCCTCACAGATTTGTGACTTTAATATTGAAGAGATACATTTCTCCTTATAAAATACTCCCCAGGCTGCTTCCTTCCTTCATCTGAGGACTGAGCAAACGCATCAGGGTTTGAAGAGCCACCACAAGACAGCAGCAAGTAGCATCCCATTTACAAACAGCATCACTGGCCACACAAACAAGGACAGAGGATTCACAGGGACACATTCCTGAGAGCCTGCTGTTGAAATGTGTCAGCAAATCATCCCCGTGCTTAAATAGATTTGGCAGGAACACCGAGATTCAAACTGTATTTTATTATGCAGGCTCATGCCTTAAACAGGCATGGCGATACAGTAGATATGATCATGACTGAGATTTAGTAGGAAATCAGCCCACATTTATCAAGGGAATCAATGCACAGGTTGTCATACCTTGACCAAGAAGGAAAATTCATTATTCCCTCGGTGAGAAACCATTAGAAGAAAATCACTACCTACCTTAACACACTCCCACCAAAGAGGGCTACTTTCTATTAAGAAGTGTCTGTCAACTTCTAAATACTCATATGTGCATGTCTACTTAAATATAGGATGAGCCAAAACATTACACCACTGTTAAGACCAGTTCAGCATGTTCTAGATTCAAACTTGATAAACTGGAAGTACCTCCTGACTCAGCAAATCTCCCAACCACTCCACAGTAAACACTCCTCATCCATCATCCTTTCTAAAACCCTGATTAAGTATAAATTCCTCTTGAGCTGTTTGACACACTCAAAAAGATCAGGCTATTTTGGTCCAGCTGGATTCCTAACTTGTGGGCTCTCTGCAGAGAGTTTCGCTCTGGAGGATCCTGCCTGGAAAATGCCACTGATCCTCGTGCCTTGGTGCTGATCACCCGTCCAGCAGATTCACTGAGAGGCAGCTCACACAGCTCCCAAACCTCTAAGAACTTCACAGACCAATCACCAACAACCTGAATTCTTCTCTAAAAATTAACAGGCAGCCTGAGGATGGACAACGTTGAAATGTGTTCAGAGTGTGAAGCACCACTCGACCACCACCCGACTAAATTGCCCACCAGAGCCTACTGGCTAGGAAAAAACCCTATTCCTGACTTTCCAGAGCCTTGGATCAGGTCCCTGACTTACTTTGGACTCATAGGAAAGCATCCAGAGCACATACATTGGTTCAGCAAAAAAGGTGAGGTACAAATGGAAAGATGGCTGTTATTGCCAAAGAGAGATTGAAAAGGGAACTGAATCTCTAGAAAACTCACATTAAAAAGTAGCAAAGATTTTCCAAAAAGAGCTTGCCAAACCTCACCAAATCTACTGATAAATTGTACCGAATAGAGCTTCTCTTAATATAAAAACGAAACTGTCCATATTATATATTATATCTAATTACATTAACTTTTAACTTGAAAGGAAATGCACATCTTTGAATAAAGGAGATAGGTAGCTCATTCTTCACACCCAGTTGCTGCTTAAATCTGCTCCCTTAAATCAGGAGCATCTCCTTGCACTTCTGTAATCAGCTAAACAAAAGCCTTTTCTGTTTGAAATCAGTAGGGGAGAAATGAACTCTATAGCAGAGATTACAGAGATACAAAGGATTTGACAAGAGAATCTGTTCTGTCAGTGTCCCTCAGGAGGACACTGGCCATGCCCTTGCACAGGACCCCAGGCTGTCCAAGACATCTTTAATACCTCCAATCTCAAGTGATTTAGTGAATTTTTAGTCTTCTCCTCTTAGGAGTCTCCCGAAGAAATTCAGCACCTCACAAAATAAGAGCAGAGATTGCACTGCCACTGACAGGCTGATTTCACCCACTTGCAGTTATAATAAAACTTTAAAATTGTGCTAAACTGACTCGAGTGCCACATAGGTGCAGCAGAAAAAACCTTTATGGGTTGAAAAGATGAATAAAGTCTTAAATTTTGCCTAACCTAGCTCTAACGACCTGCTGGTATCTAATGAAAAGAACCAGAGGCAATCACGTTGGACTTTGTGAGATGCTTGGAGCCTACCTGTGTCTGGGCATGAATTAATTTGTGTCAATGGGGATCAAGCCTGCACACCTGTTTCAAAGTATTATGCAAATTTGGGGATCATCAGCTTCTTCAAAGCTTAAATTAATTTCATCCTCTCCTTATTTTACAATTATAAGGCCAATATCATTAGAGAAAAAAAAATAATATTTAAAACTCAAATTGGCTTAGAAAGGATTATAAAAAAATGTGGATTTTTAAAATTTAAAATGCAAATTTTTATGTCAGTTATCTGGAACCAGGATAAAAGACTCCTGTGATGATTCAGACTGTAGGATGCATTTAATAAGAGATGACAAGAACACCCTTTCTGTGCAGCTGGATGGACTCCCCCCATGCTGGACTACTACATTTCAAACCCAAAATTTCTCTTCCACCTCCCAAGCTTGCAGAGCTGCTGGGTCAGGCTGGACCAAGCATTTTTGGTGCATCATTGAACTTAAAAGGTGTTGCTGTTTAGTCTCTCCTGTATGAACATGGGACAGGCACAAGAATTGTGGCTCCCACACCAGCCTGTGTTATCCACCACAGCTTTTATTATAATAATTCTTATTATTATTACTATTATTATTGCCATTAGGTTTTCTTGCTGCCAGTAAAGCTTGGGAGCAGAATCACTGGTGTAATATCCATCACAGCTCCTTGTACTTGCACAGCTGACAGGCTGAAGCCAGTCCATTACTTTGGAAATAAATGCATTTTGGTTGAATTTGACTGTTCACAATGCTCTGTTTTCCCATCTCCCACTGAAGAGAATTAACATTTAATCAACATTTCTCAAAGAATGTGACAAAAACACATGAATGAACTTGATTAAAATTCTGATAGAGTCTGAACTATGATATCAACATCGTAGATCAATAAGATCCAGACAGAAAGGGATTACAGACAAACATTAATCTGTCTATATAGATCTGTTACACATATATATAGACAGTACTACTATTTGTATTGCAGTTCAAAGCAAAATGCAGGACTAATGGTGAAAAAAGCAAAGCCTTTATGTGTGGGAAATGGCAGAGCAAGAAGAGTCAAAACAAAAGAAAATGTAGTCTTGAAACAAGGTAATTAACTAAAAAATAAATTGTGGACTCAAGTAGAGTTCATGCTTGGTAAGGCACTGGATAAAAAACCGAAAAACCATCCTTGGAACGGGGCTATTTCACTGTTTCCCTAAATGACTTTGGCAAAGTCATGCAGGAAAACAAGGCAGAGCCATCATTTAAGTTTTGCCCCAGGGAATATCAGTTCAGAGTGGATGGAACCTCCTGGGGTTCGCTGGAGCTCAGGGAAGTCCCCCTTTGCAGAATCACCAGCTGAAAGAAGCACAAAACCATCAAAACCAGAACAAAGGGCCATCATTAGGGCAGTCCCCAGTCCTGGCCAGCTTTGCTGTGGGAAGGAGCACACAAAGTTGTTTGCTCAGACTTCTCCTGGCGTTTTATGAGCCCAGGGTAACACCACAGAGCAGTGACTGTGCAGCACAACTCCTGTCCTTTATCCCATCCATCATTTCCAACTCCCAGCAATAAGCCCACAAAGCCAGCAGAGGCTTTAAAAAGTTAATGAGAAAGATGTAAGGAAAAATCTACGACTGTTCCAGAGCCCTGCGCTGCTGGTGGTTCTGAGCTGCTGTGTCAGTTCCACACCAAGGGGTTTTACTGCTCTGGCAAGGAATCCAGTGTGTCATTAGTAACCAAATCTTTGTGTCCCCAGTGCTGCTTTTGACAATAATGATGCCTGAGAGGTTCAGGACTGGCTCCAGTTTCAGTGTTCCAGCACAAACTAAGATCCGTAACAAAAGCTATTAATATAGTTTGAGTTTCAAATAAAGCTTTTCTTATTATGCAGGTCCTGCTCTCACGACTCTTCTGTGCTTCTGAGTTAATCAAATGAAGAGCAAAACCAGAAACATTAAGAGTGGTTATCATTTCAGTTTTAAATCCAATGTCCTTTCAAAAGGAACTGTCACAGGACTGGGTGAATGTGAAAAACTGGAAAACAATTTTCATTTATCCAAACCACTGTGCTTGTACTCAGGAATTTACTTCCATCACTGACACAAACCACTCCTAAGGAAAAAAGTCTCCACAGATTCAGCCAACCCAGATAAAAGGTGTTATTGGAACAGGCTTTGGGAGTAATGAGTTTTGGTCACCACAGATAAGCATTCCCTACCACCCTCACTGACACTTTCAGTCCCTTTGCTGCTCAAAGCCCTCTGCTCCTTTAGTATGAAATCAGGAGTATTCAGCTTTAATATATCCTGTGATTTTCCTTAAATATTTCAATAACATTTATGCCGTACCTTACCCGCAACCCAAAATTTTTCTTAGAGCAACATACAACATTTCAGGATATCTTTAAATATAGAAATGTTGGGATTTCTCCCTTAACATATGGAAAACTTGGTTAAGGTAAGCATGCAGCAACCAGACAGCTCACATCAGACATGCCAGAGATTTACGTCTTCATATCAAAATATTAAAACATGTTTAATTCTTTGTCTTTTAGACACTGAAAAGATTTCAGAGTAAGAATGAATTAAGCTTGTAAATCCACTCTGTAATCTATTTGATGACAATACAAAAGTAAAGATGTTAGCTTGTTTCTGATGATATTAAATTAATATAAATGATAGATATACTGATATATCACCAATTAATAGCATTTTACATCACCAGGGAAAAAGTAAGATCCATGAACACCAGAAGAGCAGCCTGCTTTCACACACTTCCAAGTAAGTGCCTATTGTTTGGGGTGCACATTATTAATTTCTACTGCTTTACTTTTTATTGTGGCGTGTTTATTCCTCTTCCCTTTCCATCAAAAATGAATAATGGGCTGTTCCTGCTCCTACTGATTTCAATGAAAGTCTTTGTGCTCTGTGTCACACCTCACTGATGCAGGTTTGATTCATACAAATAACAACAGGCATATTTTATACCAGTTTTCCAAAAGCTGAAAAAAAATTATTTTTCATTTCTAGAGGAATATATTTAAACATGAACTTTGTAACAGAGGTCACAAAGAATTACAAGATGAAGCAGAGCAGCTATTTATTTTGCTGTAAAGTCCAGTGAATTTAATTCACAGACGCCTGCTGGTTTAAAGAAGTTTTGCATCTGGACCTGGCTGAGATGAAGATTGTGATTTTATTGCTTTCATGGCAACCAATGATTTTGAATCCCTCTGTTGCTGACATTGAACAGATAAATGAGATGGCTCAATTTTGTTTAAAAATACCTATCATTTAGTTCAAGTTTTTCCTACCAAAAGAGAGGCCCAAACACTACTTAAATAATTAGGAATAATATAAATAAAGAAATGCATATATATATATATATATATATGATAGATAGATAGACAGATAGATAGATAGATAACTAACACTGTGGGATTTGATTGGGTTGTTTTGAGTTTTAAATACTAATTTGAGAGGGCTCAATACATAGCTGCTGCTTTGTTGGACCCAATTTTTATATAGGTCACAAATACACAGTGAAGATGACTGAGGATGATTCATGGCCCGTAACAGTGTCCCCATAAAGCTCCCTGTCTGTACAGCAGCGAGGTTGTCACCCCAGATAATGACAACTGCAGGCCTGGGAGATTTTCAATCAGCCTCATGTGCTCTGTATCACGATCCAGTGACATTTTTACTCGTAGGGCATGGCCACAGTAAATCACGCGCTCTGTCTGCACACACATGTCACTGGGGAAGGCTGACACAAAGCAGTTCTTTTCTCAGGTGATTGGCCCCAAACCGGGCCAGGAGAGCCTCAGAGACAGAGCCAGAGCAGCGGGTGTTTGCTTTATTCGGTACCGGGTGTGTGTGGGGATCTCTCCTCTGTGCACACACACCCCAGCACTTCCTACAGCACAATATTATGGGTTAAATCATGAATATCCATCACATTCCTTGGGACAGGAGTGGTTATACAAATTATTTCTCAGAGGTCATTAATATCATTAGCATAGGTGCCACGCATGGGCTGTGTGTCCTGGTGGTCGCACTCAGGAAGGCTTCTCCTCTTCCTCGGGGCTCTTTCTGATGAAGGCTGGCAGTCTTCCTCACAATGCACTTTTCACCTTTCTCCCCGGGGCACGCGTGGTCCTTTGAGGAATGATTCAGCGGTTTCTGAGATGATCCTTGTCCCCTCTATCTTGACAAGCTTAGGGTGAATCCGGCTTGTTAGGTTTTGTAATTAACATTTGCTGTCGGAACCAACATTTGCTGTCTCCCGATAGTTAACTGTGCTTACATGAGTGAGCTACTGATCACCCCTTTCTCAGGTGACAGACACTTGCTGAGCAGACCCAGGAATGCCAAGGACCATGTGGGACCCCCCCAGTGCTGCTCTACCCTGAAGTTCTTGTGCAGAGGCTCAGGGAGAGGCTCTCTCCCGAAAAGGCTCGTCCCTACTTCCCCAAATATGTTCCTCCAAGGATGCAGCACCCCCAGCCTCCCTCTTTGTCCAGGAGGGACTAAAGCCTGTGTCCAGGACACCTCACACGTGAGGATTCAGGTGACATGATCTGAATGCACAGAATGTTTTTTTTTTTGTCCTGTGCAACAATCTGATGCTGAGTTTCTTTATGAAATGTTTTAACTCCAGCTTCCAGCAGGTGTGATGGTGGTTGTGGCAAGTCCTTTTTGTTGAATGACAAAGCACTGAACACATAATGCCTTGAACAGGCACACCAGCACCTCCCTTTTTTTCTTTACTGAAGCCAATTTTCTTTTCTCTCTCTTTTCTAATTTATGCTTATCTATGCAAGGTATAATACATGAGATTTGTCTTTTAAATCCAACATGGTTTAACTTCAACTTTTCCCTCACCCACAATGCAAGTTTATCCTACAGAACAAATGGGAAATCCAGGACTGGGTGATTTTTCATATGTATAAAGAATTTATGATCTTGTAACACATGCAGAAATTCACTGAAAAAAAATCCATCTCTTTGATTTCCCCCATGAAAATCTACTAAAATCTGAATACATTTAACTTCCTTCTATGCTCTTTCTACTGCTGTGGATTTACTCATGTGCACAAAACCAAGGTTGCAGTTGGGTACAACTGTTCTACAGGACCATTGTCTGTTTTATCGTGAGTATTCTTCCTCTTCTATGCTCTATCTTCCATTTTCATTATGCTTCAATTAATACACTGAAATATGCCATGCAGTTTCACAAGGAATATGTTTCTCATTTTAATTAGTTTAGCATCAAAGGGTTTAGGCTGGCATTTTCTAGGTTAGTGCGTAGGGTGTTTATTAATTTGTCTGTGATGCCTTCTCTCATTAGTGTTTAATGGAATTTCAAGCAATCCCAGCAGCTAGTAGATAATTTATTTTTAAACACATTTTTATCACTGTATTAAACAATCAGACTCTCTATTGTTTCTGAATAATCTGGAGTGCTTGTTCCATCTGCAGATTGGAGAGCTGCTACACGCTGAGCCCTGACTGCACAGGGCTGAAAAAGAACCACTTTTTATTTGAATTTAGCATGACTGAAAAGCAGCTGCCCAGCAAGCCCTGGGATTTGGATCCTCCAATATTGCCTTTACAAAGAACATGGGCAAAGCAAATGTTAATCAGTCCTGATCCAGTTAATCCATTTCCTGGCAGAAAAGGCTCCTGCCACACCCTTAACAAAGCACAGGACCTTCGTGTGCTGGAAACCTGCTCCACCTCGAGCTCAAACCAGCACCAGTTCTCACCTCCTCTGCTGCCAGTGGCTCTTCCCTCTCACTTATTCTAAAGAGGCCTATTCCCCACTATGCAAATACTCATCAGCTAAGAATACATCAATGTCTACCAACCATTGACCCAAGATACTGAGTTTAGACTGTCAAGAGTTTCAGAAGCCACTAAAAATGTCCAACATTTAAAAAGGAATCAAATATTCACATCAAGTAAAGCAATATTTTAAACCTGAGCTTGTGATCCAAAAGATTTTTAAAGGATCCATTCATAATCCAAATAGACTTTTCATTACTTTCTGAATGTTTAAGTTATATATTTGAAAACAAGTGACGTATTTAGAACTAAAATGAATGGTGAGAGCATAATTTCAAACAGAAAGTTTTTAAATCTAGTAATAATCTCTATGGGGAAAACAAAACCAGAGGTTTTCTATGTTTACAAGGGTGAATAAAACCCAAGAAAACAGACTAGGTTTTTCATGGACCTGGCCAATCTGCAGTAATCACAAGGCATGGTTTGGAATATGAAATATGAATTCCAATGTTCGATGAAGGTGAAAAATAACTATGCAAACAGATCTGAGGTTGTTTTTGTTTTAATTCCTCTGACATCCTCTTCTCTCAAGCCTATGTGAATAAAGAACTGTGTCTTCTTGATCACAGTGCCATGAAATCACATTCACATTCTCATTCCCAGCTCATGTTCTTTTTTCACTTGGTTTCGTGTGCCAGACGAGTCAAAAACTGACTGCAGCCACACGTGTTGGAACAAGGCTCAACAGGCATCAAACAAGGGCTCCTAGGTCTGTCAGTGTTCCATGAGCTGCTGAAATTCTGCTCAAGAAGAGAGCTCAGCACTTCACGGCGCCTCTTGATTCATCCCTCCTCCTCCAGGACAGACAGGAGCAAAACCAACAGGGTTGCTGGTGTCCAGACAGGATATTTAACCCATCCCTGATATTTACAGTGCTCTCTAGCCTCTGCTTTCCTCTTTGTCCCTTCTGCTCCTCTTTTCTGGAAAGGGATTCTCTTGCTTTCCCCTGCTAGCACATAATTTTGCACAGTCCTCAGAGATGCTTTTCCCTGGGTTATCAGTTTTCCCTTCTTGGGGCTACCAGAAATAGAAAACCTCTGCAAAGACAGTTTCCAGGGGTATGAACTCTGCTGTCCTCTGTAGATAACCCAGAGCTCCTCAGATGGATGGTTTTGTACCTCTGTGTGTCAGAGAGTTGGAGATCCTTGTCACAGGGAAAGCCCTTCTGTCTTTGGAAGCTTTGAAATCAAAACCAGAAATCACATCAACCCTCGCAGAGCTCTGTGCCATGGAGGGGAACCAGCTCCTGTCTGTGGGATGCTCTCAGAAGCATAAAATGGTGAAGACAAAGAGACCCAGCACAATACTCTACTTTGGCAAAAACCACCCCAATCTGAACATTTACTGTAATTTTTACAGGATCAAACACTCAACAAGGATGACCAGCAAGGACAGTATGACAGGAAAGAAGAAAATCTATCACTGGACTGCCTGAGTAGCTGTTTCTCAGGAAAGTTGTTATTTTCTGTAACAACAACTCAGGAAGTGCTTAAAATTGCTTTTTGAAAGTTAACTGTAGCCGATTAACTAGCTCATTGCTTTCACTACATTTTGCCCCTTATCCTGGTGCTGGGCATCCCTCAAAAGAGCCCGGCCCCATCCTCTTCACACCCAGACACTGCTGTCAGATGCCCAATGATTTGTACCTGCCTCATCCCATGTTCTTTTGGAAAAAAAAAAACAAAACAGAACTGTTTTGCTCTCCCTCATTTTGTGATGCTCTTCATCTAAAATAAAAGCAATTCCATGGGAATGTAACTTTTGTGGGAGAAATGCAGCATTATCAGTGCAGAAAATGTGTCCTTTGACATGGAGTCCTTGAGTTTTTCCTTCCAGGAAAACAGCAGCAGGAAAAACTATGAGGTTTGGCACTCAAGGAAGGCTCTTGAAAAAGGCTAACAAATACCAGCTTGCATAATTAAAATTACCTTTCTATTAAACATCAAGATCACATGAATATGAAATAATGCCACGTTTATATGCTCAATTAGAGAATTCGGTTTTCTTCAGAATACAGGCTGTTAAAAGCAGCAAGGAAAAAATTCAGTATAATAGTAATATATGTTAATTTTTGCTAATTGTATGAACTGTTGGGATGATGCTTTATGTAAAGCCCTTCCACGCCTCCCAGATTTGCTTGCAAGCTACAGTACTAAAATTGAAAATGTTCCTGTACATGTTTTCACAGGGAAGTTACTAATTGCTATGCATTTTGTTCTGCTTTCTTCTATCCTACCAATGCAGAGCAGGAGCGTGGGTTTACCTGATTAAACAGAACATCCTCCTGAAGGAGTGCTCTTGGAGCAGAAGCTACAAACTGATTTTTTTGTTATTTCAGAAGGAACAATACAATTTATCCTGCATGAGTTCAGTAACACCCCAGACTGATGAGACTCCCAAATCTCAGGTGGCAATTTAGGGAGCCCACACTCCAGAGCTGCCAAATCCTGATCTGTCCCTGCTCCTGAGTTGCTCCTGCTCTGCAGCCGTGCCTGACTTTACCAGCCCAAGGATTATGTTCCCAGCGGGGTAAGAGATTCTTCCTCTGGCAGCACTAGGAAAAAAATCTCTCATTTTCTCTAAGCTCAACTTTGATTTAAGGAGTCTGATATAAGAACTGCTGAAATAGAGAACTTAACTCAAGAAACAGGATCTCTTAAAGCCTATGTGAGGCAAAAATTCCTCATTTCTGCAGAAAATCTTTGCAGCATCTTAGCAGGCTTACATTGGTTGGTGGGTTTCTGGAAGCAGTCGCTGTGCTGTAGATCAAGCTTCCTCAGGATAAGGTTTGAGCACACAGAAATGGAGAACAGACTTAGAAATCCAGACCACAACTGGAAACTAGAACTTCCATCCCAGTGGAAATAGAAAGAAACTTTGCTGTGTGTCAGATCTGAACAGAAGTTTCCACATTTTCAGGTGAGCAGAAAGTCTCAGTGAAAAATTCCCAGGAGCATGGAAACATTTCATTGAAAGGATAATAACAAGGGACAATGTGTAAGAGTCCAAATGGAATGAGATGAAATACAATGACAAAGTCGAATCTTACACCAACTTACACATTTTTCCACCTATTATTTTTAAGAAGTCCCTGTGTCCCTGAGAAACACATTTTGATTCATCTGTATTTTCTGACAGGACACTGTTATGTCGAGAATTTTTACCCATGCTAGTCATTACATTTTGAAGACTTTGTGACAGTCATAGAAATGTTCCCTACAGTGAGTCAATTCCCTCAGAATGACAAA
Organism: Daphoenositta chrysoptera; assembly: GCA_013397915.1. Lineage (NCBI taxonomy): Eukaryota > Metazoa > Chordata > Aves > Passeriformes > Daphoenositta > Daphoenositta chrysoptera. Next base: position 617,536 of record VZRO01003865.1, read on the forward strand.
AAAGAGACAGAAGATGGTTTCACTAGAATAAGACAAATTGAATGCATTGCAAACTTCCTAGGATTTCTGAATTTAAATATTAACCCCAGAGATCCTTTTAAAACCTCTTGAATTTCTAAGCATTTAAAGTACATTACTTTTATGATCAGGGATAAAATTCTATAGACCGGAAATAGGGGATCCTCCGTTAATACCCTTCAATGTCTCATTTTTCATCAAAATCTATTTCAAAATACATGTGATCAAGACAGAATCTTCATTTGAGATTGAGTTTTTTTACAAGACAAGTACATTTAATTGCCTTTTGCCATGATCAAAGTTGAGTCAACTTGATTTTGCCAATAATTCATGAGCTTTCATGAATATGCATAACTTTTCCTGTACAGGTTGACATTATTAAATTTGACTTTTCCCAAGAGCAGAGAAATTATTGAATGAAAGGGGAATTAATAAGAAGAACAGGTGATAAACAAATGGATACAAAGAGAATCCTGTCACTAAAGCTGATTTGGCACAAATATCCCCTTCCTGCCCCAATATTCACTGCCAGGCCCCCAGTTGCTGTTTATTCTGATGTCTTTTGGTTTTGTGAATATATTGATGAAAGCCTTTCCAGCCAACACTAATGTGAAGCAATTTATGACAGCAACAACATTCAATTCTACTGTGCCAAAATGCCCTGACCCTCATCATTTTAAAATAATCTGTTTTTGCTTTCATCAGCTGAAGATCACCATAAGTTTGCAGCTCACTGGAAAGTAAAGCACTGACTATGCACTTTGTTTCCTTCTAAGAGAAAGCACATCTGTCATTCATGTCATACATAGTTGTCTCCAGAAGTAAAACATTCTGTTTGTGTAGGGAAACTGCCTGGAACCACAAAAGACTGATTTTCTTCCCTGAGTAATTCTGACACATTTGATGCTAGCATCTGCCTTGGTTTACATGCAGCATGTGCATTAGGGACCTGATAACCCATGTCCAAATTGTGCTGAAGCATCTCTGAAGAAATGGATGGGTTCCTCTTCCATTAAAAATTAGGACAAACGCCCCCGAAAAACCCCTGATTCACTTCAAGTGAGGCACCTGTCCTCTGCCATGTCTGGGATTTCAGACTGGACACGTGTCTCCATGGAAAATTTCAGCCTCCAGACTCTGGTCCCAAGCAGGGCATCAGGCTGTGGATGCACCCAGCACCCTCAGCTTGGCTTTCCTGGGAACACTCATCCATGCTCAGTCTCTGACCTGGGATTCTCAAACAAAGGAATATTTTCAATAGGGAACATCTTTATCCTGGATTCCAATCAAATAGATCAATCAGAACATTCCCCACCCCACCACACACACCCCCAGCCCTGAAATCTGTAATAGGTAAATTATATTAGTTGAATTTTTCAGGTTTATGATACTGAAGAGAATTGAAGTTCTGTGTTTCAGACACGTGGAAGGACAGAAATCAGAGTTCTAATAATTCTTCAGGAAAGTGAATTGTACACTAGGCGAATAAAGTAGGAAACTAATGCTTGAAAAGACCAACAAAAGAAACAACAACAACAAAAAAATTAGGCTGTCAAACATTCAGAATACTAAAAAACCTCATTCATAATACCAAACCATTCCCTGCACCCTCACTCTTGAGCTGGCACCAGACAAAGGGGGTACAAAGAGAAATATCCAGCACAAAAATACAGTTTTCTCTTCAGGGAAACCAATAACCTTAATAGAAGGAAAGTGAGGAGGAAATACTACATCTAAAAATCTAGTGGCTCACTTGGAAATAACACTCCCTGGTTTTCTTTTAAAATCTCCCCCATACATATGCAGTACAATGAATTATATTGAAATGGATGAGCTCCTGTCATCTATTATTTGAAATGTGAGTTGAGGTTCACTTTAAATCATTCCTCTGCCAGAGAACAGATAAAAAAAGAGGATCCAATAGTTTCTACCCTGAAAGCCATTTCACCATAAATATATGTCTCCTGTTGACAATATATTGGATGAGCTTGTTTACTGTTCCTATGGTCTTAGATACTCCCCAGCCACTAAGCTTTATTCTCAGCACAATATGTATTTTAGGTACTCATGTATAGTAAAGTAATTATGGTTTTAGAAATACTTGTACTTTCCCTCGATGAATTAAGAAAAACTAAGAGAAAAGAGCAGATAGCACATGATACAAAACTCTGCTTCACGAATGTTTCTGGAAAATGGTGTTGCTGCACAGACTCTGCTCTGGACACTGCCTCTGCTTGCAGAAGGACAAAAGTCATGTTTAATGTATATTTTTTCCCAATAAGCTTGTTATATAAAAATAAACACTGTTCATGGAGGAGTAGACATGATAAGGCACTCAGAATAACAGCAACCTAATTTCAGCTAATTTGCTTTCTCCCTCCCTTTGTACAGGACGGGTTATGCCTCCTGAACATGCAAACAGTGGCAGCATCACCTTATAACTTTCCCTGCCATTTCAAAAGTCAGGCCATGGTCACGGCCACCTGTGTAACAACCTTGAGAAACTGGTGCTTCCCTTTCACAAAGATATGAGCAGTGCAAGGCTTGATAACTCAGAACTGTACTCAATAGCCATCAATCCCCATTTTCCTAATAGTGATAAATACATTATGTGTCCAACTGATGGATGGCTCAGGCACTGGCTGCTTCCTGGCTTTAGCATCACTATGACAAATAAATATGGATGTGCTGCAGGTGAGCTTGGTACTTGTGCTTTGTGTTTGGGTTTTTTGAAGAGAAATACTCAGTCTTCTTCAGTCTTCCTCACAGATATGGTCTGATAAAATTAACTTCAAGCAATATTCTTGAATAAACAGTCAAATAACCTAGCAACAATTTTTCTATCAAAGCTAGAAAATTATCTTCCCTGCCAGCAAACTGCTTACATTTCTTGCAACAGTGCATGCACATATTGGTGAGAAGCAATAGAAATTATTTGCATGAATTTTCAGATCCCAAGTACTCCACTCAAACTAGAAAGTACATACTAAATATGACAGATATGTAGGGAAAGCAATGGTTGTATATGAAATTGTGTTAGAACAAGGATTAGTATTTTTCAGGGTAGAACATTAACATTTAATGGACTGTTTTGATCAATATTTGAAGGATTATTATATACACATGTACATAAATACACACAGACATGCTAATTCCTAAATTAAACACTTTTTGTCTACCATACTACGAGCTAAATGATCATTTTCCCTCTGAAAGCACAACACCTTATTGGAAGTCCATTATTTGGAAGAATTTGGCCACTGGAAATTTTGAGGCATACTTGCTGTGCAGCATTTCAGTTGTGAGGTTTGAATAAAAGTTTAAAAGGAGCCCTAAATTCAGGAAAGAATTTAATACTGAAATAATTTGAATCAAGTCATACCTCTAAATAGCATATTTATATGACAAGAGCTCCCCAGAGTGATTGTTAGAGAGTAGAACCCTACTTCCCAAGGCTGTCAAACACACAGACTTCAGCTACTGCCATAAGTTTAGGAGGAAAAAATAAATCTAAAACAATTTTCTGCACGTCTTTCCAAAACTACTGCTTGGATCTGCAGTTCTCCTGCTGTATTCTGAGTTCCTTGTAATTAGATTAGACATATTTCTGCCTCACATTTGCTTTAAAACACTGAATGCCTGTTGGATTACAAATTACTTGTTCCAACATATGTTAAACATTCCATAGCTCTTTGAGCATAGAACAAACAGCTATAGTTCTAACAACACTTATTTTCAGTGACAGGTTTTAATGACACAGAACTGGAACTCAGAGCAACTGTTCAGTCCAGTAGAGACTATTAATAGCCATGGATCATGGATATAATTCCTACAAATGCAATTTGAAATACTGGTGTGTACAATTTTAGTATTATTATTCTTCACTGTGGGCTGTTAAACAGATCTCTCTCAATATTGTTTTACTGATTCAAATCAACTCTAATTAAAATCTCTAAAGCACTTGATCATGCAAGACATCATGTGAATGCCAAGGATTTCGGCTGCAATGCAACTTTAACAAGTACTCCTAATATTGATTATTTATGAATCATGAAAAGGTGTTTGATACTTCACAGACATACAAAATGACAGATTTTCTGTCCTTGTATGCTTTATAAAATAAAGGAATATAAAAATAAGTGTATTCGTTTGCTTTTTGTCAATCTTGACATAACATCATCCTAAAGATTTGCATCATCAGAACAACTTGGTGGATCTAAAAAGAATCTTAACATTCTTTTGATTTGAAGTGAGCTGTATTTTGATGCCAAGTACAGAGTCAGCCACTTGACACTTTAAAAGACATTTAAAGGCTTAGGATAAACAATTTAAAACACCCCAGCTAGATGCAGCAGAAAAGATGAGATTTGCTTTAGAGAATCACCTTTTATTTTTCCAAAGCCAGTAATCCCAGCATTTCTCAGAGGGAGTTTTTCTTCCTTTAGGTATGCAAATCAATTTTATACATATCACTAATTAGATTTATAATGAATATGCATTTGGAGGAGATGTTGGCCTATTTGCTCATTAACTGAAGGGTGAACAGGATGCCTCGTGCTTTGCTCTCTTGGTTCAGCACGTTGCACTCTCAGCCACCTGCTGCCTACTCTGGTACTTTCTGCAGGGTGTGAGTCTGGGGGGCAAATGTTATTTTAATGCTGGAGAGGGGGTGAACTCCCCACTGCTGTGGTGGAGGTTGCAGACAGCCACTTTGGGGGGTTCAATCTTTGAAATACTTAGAAAATCTCTACACAAAGCTCAGGTCACCATTTGGGGTCTGAGATGTAGTTGTTCCTCTAACTTTCTACTGTTTTTCAGAATTAGAGATTGTAAATCTAGCACTCTTGTTTTGTACACTTGTCCAAGTCCTCCTTGTCCAGTATATTTTATTAGAAGATACTCCCACATAAGCCAGATAATTTACAGGCACTTCATGTGAATGCTAAGCAGTCTGCTAAATAATAAAAACACTAGGAGACAGACACTGAAAGAAAATATTCAAGGAAAAGAACATGGAATTCCCATTGCATGGAAGCAATTGGCCAAAATCAAGAACAGAGGCTACAGCTTCAAGAAGATTCAGGAGTTTCTTATAAGAAGCTGTTAATTTAAAGCACTTGAGCATAACCCCACATGCCTCACCAAGGCAGGCTGGAAATGGACCTGGTAGGTTAATAAATGACAGGTTAGAAATAACTGACAAGTGCAACCACCAAATAGCTTCAGGACAGGTTGCACACAGGCTAAGAATGTGTAATATTGCATGATTCCAACTAGAAGGATGGAAATCAGCATTCCTTGCATGAGGATGCAGCTTGTTCTTGGGGCTGCCTTCAACTCCGTTTTCTCCAGAATGCCCAGCTCATCCCAGCCCTAATTCTTTCCCAAATCCCACTGCTACATAAGATCTTTCCTACACAGCACAACTATACCCTCTCTGAATAACTGAGGACATGGTTTGCACTGTAAATACCTGCACCTCCAGTTTAAAAACAATCCTTCAATGAGCTGCAAATTGAGAAAAAGAAATCCTCACTCAAAACTATGCAGAAAGAGAAGAAATCTTGAACTCCATTACATCAGCTTTTACAGTCACTTGATGGGAAAGGCATATCTTATCACCTCATCAAAACACAGGCACATTATTGTTACTGTTTTATAAAACAAACCCATGCTTGCAACTTACCAGGTAGGGGCATTAATGCTCTACTCTTACACAGCTTCTCAAGTTGCTTTAGCAAGGTGTTGTTATATTCATACTCCCCATGCAGAGCATAAGGTCATTTGTCCATGGAACAGCTTGGAGCAGAGTCAGATGCTCATTTCTTCTTCATTTATGTACTGCACTCAACTGCCAATGCAAAGCACTCCTGTAATGCACACTGTGACACTGGGAATACAGATACAAAGCTCTTACTGCAGCTCTATTCCTTAGCATTTATAATACGGAGGGAATTGATGGTGAGTAGGTCAGACCTTTCTCTATCAATATTCCTCTAGGAAACAGCCTTTGCTGGTTGGTAACAGCACATCATCACACCACTTCCCAGAGCACCTATTAGGGAAACACAGAACACAGCCCCCTCACTGGCATCCCACACCGAGCTATTTGTTGCCTTCAGGTGTTTGTGGAAGGCCTGTTTAGCAAATGAGAGCCAGCTATGCTTGCCATGAATTTCACTGCAGCCTCCAAGAAAATCTGTGGGGGAGCTATTAGCTGGAGTGGTGTGCCAAACAGAGTTTTGGCTGGACTCGTGTGCATCATGACTCGCAGACATGAGCATATTTGGGACCCAACTGGCCTCAGCAACAGAAAGAGGGAGGAATAAACAGTTTGGGTGGTTCAGTATTGGATAAGTAGTACTGGTCACTTAGCAACCTTCACTTCTTGGAGAGATACAGATGGTTAAACACCTGCAGCAGTCTTCAAATCACAGACTAGATTTTTCTTTCATGCCTATTGGGCACTCCAAAAGCTTCTTCCATTTTACACAGCTTCTTATGTTCCATCCCTGCCAAAGGGAGGAGAGTCACCCATCAATTGCTGAGAGCAAGGCTGGAGTAACCCATTCAGTCACAAGAGAGAGTTAAAATAAACGTGAACACAGTCTTGGACACGGAGAATTTTCCTGGCAAAATTTTTGGTTTAACTTCCTTTTATATAAATATGTTGCCAGGAAATATCAGTCTGCGATTCACTATAACAATCATGTTTAGACAGCTAGAAAGACTGTGAATAAGAAGACTGTGAAAAAAATAGTCCCTTGACTCTCCCTCGTTACATATTTTTGGTATGATACATACTGATTATTAGCAATCTATCAGCATCATATTAACTGCTTTTCCTCCTCCTGTTAATTTCATACACCAGAGCAAGAGAAGAAGAGAACAAGAGAACAAGAGAACTGGCAGCTGCCCCAGCCCTTTCTTCTTCCAGCCCTAATTCTCGGGGTGTCTCTGCCTCTACATGAGACACCCCTCAGATAAGAGAGTAGCCAGTCGCACCCTTCCTGGGGAAACTTCTTTTGTCTCTCTTAAGTACCCGGTCGTTATTGTCTCTTAGCAACAAAAAATGGGGGGAAATTCTCAAAGAGAAAGAAAGGAAAGGAGAACTCCTGAACCCCAACAAATGGGCAGCTTATTGTCCTGTGTGAGCAGGGCAGCATCCCTTGTGGTGTAAATTCGGGAATGACACTTGGCTTCCCTCTGCCTCTGGGTGGATCCACAGCCTAGAAATCGATGTGGTTGATGCATGGAGGACGTGGATGTTCTGAGGAACACTACTGCAGTGACTAAGGTACTGATCCCATTTCGCAGAGGAGGAACAAAGCTGATGAGCTCTCATTCCTCTTTCCAGCAGCACCAGGTGTCTCTAAACTGATGGCAAAAAAGGAACAATTAGACCGGAGAATTTCTTGACTTAGTGCATCTATGAGTCCAAAAGTGAATGAACAGTTACAGAGATTTGACTTTTGCAAGAATATCAGTAATATCTAGTGTTGTGATTATAAATTAAAACCAAAAACCTCAGCCTTTAAATGCTCTAGAGGGCATATAAACTTCTGTGCTTTAGGGAAGGTTTAGAGATCTTTTCCTGTCTTGGAAGATGGGAAAAACTTTCCCCCTAGAGTTCCTTAGACTGTAATTGCCTTTTGTTTGTATTTGCCTCTGAAGCCTGTGGTACAAACTCTTTCTATAAAGTTTCCTGCGTGTGCAGGCATCTGGAGGAGCAAACAGAGCTCACATTGATTTCAGCAGCAATTACAGATCACAACCACTGACAGGATTTGCTGGTCATCCCCTGTGCCCCTAAAGCTCAGACCTTGTGGCCCTTTGTCACCCAGGTGTCACTGCCTGAAACAGCTCCACTGTTTCCAGAGCTTTATAGAAATATGTGACAGATATGGGCTACATAGACACTGCACTGATCCAATGCATTAACTCCCAGGTTTTTCTGTTCTGGAAATACTATCAATTTTATATAAAACTTTCTGCTTTCCTTCTTCATCATCTTTACTACATAAATGAGCAAGCAGAGAGGTTTAATCTCTCTCTTCTGAAAGACTGAAGACAGCATTCCAGCCTGATACTGATCTGCTCAGGCTCTTTTATCTCTCTAATGGTCAATGCTGACATGTACTTAAGGAGGCTGAGAAAACAATGACAAAATAAACACTGGCTAAAGAAAAATAATTTCTGCCAGCGATTAGATAGCTCGGGATTTCTGCACATTACTGAGTCCTCTGTGGCTCAAGTCTGCTGTGATCCACCCAGACACAATGGCTTTGGTTAGCTGTGCAGTTTATGGCAATTCTAAATGTCCTTGTTGATTCAGACACCCACTGACATTTTTCTGCATGGACAGACATAACTTTCAGCACTTCTTGTGCTGTTACAGAAAATGTAGTTGTGGGTGAATTAATCACCAGATGACTGTGTGCTTGATTTTCAACCATTATAACAAAGAATCATAGCATCACTTAGACCAAAAAAGAACTTTTAGACCATAAAGTCCAACTGTGTGTCAATTATATCTTCCTCAAGAAGGACACCTCTTTTGTTGTGAATATTCCTTATGTTTTATACGTGTTGTTGTGACACCAAGGTTTTTGGTTTAGGTGTTGTGGGCTTTTTCCCTCAACAACTTCATAACCATTTTTGGGGCATTTTAAGGTGTTCCTTTGCATGTGTGCACAAGGATGTGAGGGAATGCTGGAAGTTGCATCACTAACAGCTCCATGGAAGCCACGTCAGCAAAAGGTTGAAATCCGCTTAGTGATGTCAAAAATCCACTCTGGTTAGGCTTTATTCTTCCTGTATAGTCAGATTCAGGTCGAGAATTCTGGGATTGTCTTACATAAGTTATCGCTCTCCTGCTGTGCCTTGTTTGTGCTCTGTTTTTAAGAAGGAATTGTGGGTTTTTCCCATGGTAATATTGTGATCAAAAGCCTTAGCAACCAAGCACTTCACACTTCAGTCATCTAAACTAGATGCATGTTTACATGACTACATGAAAAGATATATATAGAAAAAAAAGAAGAGTAGGAGCTAATTAAAGATGCTCCTGGGCTTAACTTGACTAGCTGTATAAAAAGATGTTTATTTTTAAAGCACTTATAAAAACCTTAAACTTTCATAAAGTAGTTATGCTGAATGATTAGTAGTGACACACTAAAATGTGATTTATCATCCTGTATAGCTTTCCATACAGCCAGTACATGAAGGTTTGCTCTTAGGACAGAAATAGACTTCATGGTTTAGATGCCAAATTATATTTGACATTTAATTTACCATCTATTTCACCTGAGCAGAAGAGGAAGAAAACAGCAGGAAATTCCATTTGCCAACAAGAAATGCCAGCTCTCCTTGCTCTCAATATCAGGTGTCTGAAGTACTAGATTATTGACCATAACAGAGTACATCTACACATGATGAATGTGATGGGATAGAGAGGATATTTTGTAGATAGAAGTGAAGGAATAAAGCATGTAACAGAAATGAGTGTCGTGGTTCTTACCTGTTTTTCCTGATTTGGTCTGTAGCAGCAGCATTGCCAGACAAATGCTGGTCCCAAGCAACAAGAAATTCAGAACAAGACACAATTCCAGTATCAGCAGACTTGGAACCAGTCCCGGACCAGGAGCAGGGATGGGGTTTCTCATAAAAAGTGGGACAAGGAGCAAGTGGAGTCACAGACTCTTTGTACATCAACTTTTTTCACAGTCACTATGCCTGTATCTTTTTTAAAACTTCAAAAGGCAAAGCTCTAGATGTTTCTAATAATTTCATGTACTACAAAGAAAACGAAAAAAAAAGTTATTGAGAGTATTCCTCAGCAAAGGAAACCTGCAAACTTCTCCCAGGAAGACTCAGGAAATAAACACAACTACAATTATACCTTGTTCCATATTTGTAGCTGCCAAAGTGATTTGGATATTCTGATCTAAGTGAAGATTTATTAATGGAGGATATAAAACTGCTCTTACAGGGCATATTAAAATTATTTAGCCTTCAGGAGCAAAGAACTATGAGCAAGAAAATTCAAAAGCAAGTAAATAATCAATTACAAAGAAGCTGTGTTTAGACTAGATGCCATGGGGTTCTTTAGTAAATCAGGTTTCAAAATGACCATTTTCATTTCCTGCTAAAAGAAACCTTTGAATTTTGTTGTTGCACAAGGGTTAGACTCTGATGTAAGTGCAAGTGGTGCTGCAGGTAGGAACTGAATGGATTCAGAAATGTTTTCTTAAAACAGTAAAATTCTGGTTACTTTCCTTTCATGCAAATTATTAATCTTGATATTATTATTATTATTAGTAAGCAATCAAATAAATGTGGCCCATCTGTGAGGCAGTAATATAAATGACTTATTGTACCCTTAATCACTTTTGCTTTATCTGTCCGTGGCTGCCAACTTAACCAATTTGTTTTGACGTTTGCTTGTGCTGTCGTGTTTGCTTCGTTGCAGAAGGGAAATATCCTCACATAGTTTAATTTCAGGATAGTTTAATTTCAGCATGTGCAAGCTGAGGGGAACCATTACAGACATTCAGGCAGCTCCATGTCTATGGCTTTACCTCGGAAGTTACCGGTGTCCCTAGGCCTGATCCAGTCAAACAAACTTGACAGGAAACACACTATTATTAACAGCAACAAATATATATTATAAAGCAACTTTCTTGCTTATATCAAGGCATTTCACGAAGAAAACGACCTGACAAATAAAGATGCTGAGATGCAATTGATTTTGAAAAATCAATGCAGTATCAGCATCAGGAACAAAATTCAATTTCCTGATTCCCAGTCCAATCCTTTATCCACAGCACACCATCTATATATTCCTTGCCATGTCAGGTGTTCTTATCTCAGAGCTGGATGGGCCACAACAGCTGCACCTCATCCAACATTAACGTGAAATCACTTTTAAAATGGTGCCCATTTGATTGGACTGTAGTGGATAAATCAATCTGTAAATAATGTAAAGAAAACGGGTTTCAGTATTTATAGTTATCATGAAGAATTTAGTGATGGCAGTACTGTATATCACTGACTTTAATTTCATTAGATATAAATTGTACCAGCATGACATTGATATATTATTAGTTAAAACTAATGACCCATTGATTGCCATCCAGAAATCCAGTTAAGATGACAAATATTCTTCTAGAACAGACCAACAAATAAATATTAAAAGCATAAAAAAGTCCAGGAGGTAAAGTCTGTATTCAGCTATGCCAAGGTTCATATGCCAGTAATATTATTTAAGTTAGGACTTAAATAATTAATTTAAATAATTAATTAGTTAGTGAATAAAAGGAGATTTTGTGCTGATTTGGAAGCTCACTGTGTCAGAATCAGCACACCACCAATTCCCATGAGAAATCTGGTGAAGGATAGGAACCATCAGAGGAATTTCAAGATGTAAAGGGGAACCTCTGCTGTGCCTCACCCAAATTCACATATATCTATATAGAGTGAGAAGTCACTATAGATGAGAACCATTCAGATGTAACGAGGAAGACATTTTATTTGAGGAGTTTGCCAAATGCAATTTCAATGTCAGCCATATCTAGACTCCTCCCTGATCACATCAGCTCTTTCTGAGAAAAAAAATCTGCTGGTAGCTACCCAAGACTCAGAGCTAATAATCCCTAAGTGCTTAGTCCCAAATTATCAGAAGAAAATGAAAGGAAACAGCAGGAATTCCTCTGAAGAAGTGGACTGAATCAACCTAAAATGGATTTTCTTTCATTGTTTACCTTAAGTGTCATTCAGGACAAAGAACAATATAGATTCTTCTTTCCTCCCAGATAAAAAATCACTAGTCTCATGTGTGCTGTAGACACAATTACTTGTATCTCTTGCTGTCCTTTGCTTTTGTTACATGATTTTCCTACAATTAGCCCTTAAAAGAGTTGACTCTCCTTTCACCATAAACTGGAGAGACAACTTCTGAATGCTTAATAAAGGTAGTAAAAGCAGATTAGACACAGTCTTTTAACCCAGCAGTAGGAGCATCATCCAGATTTCAGCAGCTGTTCCTGGTTCTGCTGTTGACTTGCCAACTGAAACAGTTAAATCTGTAAAATTTTCAAAAATTTAGAAAAACTTCTATTGATTTGCATCATTATATGCATATTTGTTGTAGGCCTAACACATCCTGAACAACCCTTTGTTTAAAACATTTGTTCAACTGAGGTGGCCACAAAGTGGGGAAAACCTCTCTATTTGCAGATGTGAAAGACTTTCCACTTGTCCTTCATTTGGTCACCACCTGGCTGAAAAAGCCCTTTAAACTTTCTGTTACAGCCCAGGGTGAAAAACTGACCAAATCCCAAACCTTCACGGAGGGATTCAGCTGATTTAGGACTTCCCTCTCCCATTAGTCACAGGAGGTATCTGTGAACATCTTTATCAGCAAATCTCACATCTCTCGTCACCTGCTTGATCTCAGACGTTGTTTTTCTCCTCTTCCTGACTCAAGAAAAGAACATTTTCCCATTTCCCCTCTCTTTGCCTGGCCCAGAGACAACCACCCCCCTCATTCCACCATCACTTTGGCAATGCAGATATTGAGTAGGAGACAAGATGTGCAGGAACCCACAAAGGCCCTGTGTGACCAGAGACAAATGCAAACAGAGATGTGCAGGGCATCTCCCGAGGGGCAGGACACACCTGTGCCCTAATTTCTAATTTTCTGCAGGCTAAACTGATTCATTGGCCAATAGATACTGGTTTTAGCAGAGCACATGTTTAATTTACAAATTAGTGGATTACAGTAATATGTGTAACAACATATTAAATGAAGCATTAAGGTAATACAACCCAAATGACACATGATAAACTATATAAGCATATATACAAATTTGATTTAATATGTTAGCTTCCTTTGCCCTCTGCCAGTCTGATTGCCTTTGCATAATCCATGTTTCTAATTATCCCCTGGTATGCCTTGCATATAAATAGCTAATTAGATAGTGTCCCTGTCAGCTATGAAGTATGTAATATCTGAAAAAAATACTCCTTTGGAAATTTAATTTAGGATAACAGATTGTGCTATCCAACTGAAGAATTAAAGCTCTCAGTTTACTAATATGTTTGTGCATTTAATATCAACCTCATACTATTATATTAGTGCCCCCAAATGCATCCAGTAGTTCTTGTCCTTTTAAAAAAAATCATTCTGTCAGAAGCTTGTACAGTAATTACAGCAAGATGCTTAAGATCTGAAAATCACATTTCAGAAGATGATTTTATAGGTACAACAACTGTCTGCTGAATAGGTGCAAAATAAGTGCAAAATCCTCACCTGTAGCTCTAGAAACTGCCAGAGCAAATCAGACAGAAGGGCTGGGTAGTGCTCTGTGCTCTTCCTGGCCATAGCCAGATGTTCCAGGGAATGGGGATGTTCTGAGCCCGTCAGATGTGGGATACCCATGAGCATTGGGCTACCTTGCATCAAACACCTTTTTTCCTCTCTTCCCTTGTCACGTTCTTCCCAGTTCAGATGCCACCCTGATCAATGCACTCAGAACACGTCCAAGACTGTCCTACATATTTAAAAAAATAAAAATAAAAAAATTGAAATCTAGTTGTCCGTCTTTCCTCACTTGACCTTCATTCTCGTACAACTATTTAAATTTTTTTTCCCAAACCTTTACTGGGCTTCAACCCTTTTCACTTAATCAGTGCAAATCAATGACAATTTTCTGCTCTAAAAATGCAAATATGGAGTTATAGGTAAAATGCTGCTGCAACAATCACTTTCTCCTTCTTGGCTCCGAGGAGCAGATCTTAGGAAGGTCAAGGCTGGAAGGAGCATGGGCAGGAGGTGGCCCTGAGGCTGGAGCAGGTTTTGTGGCAGGGCTGATGCTGTGGATAAACAAAGAACTTTGCTCTCCTCTCAATGTTTCAATGTACAATGCTAAGACTTCCAAAGCCATATGTGAAATTTGAATAATATTCCTTATTCATTTTATGGGCAAGAAATGTTCTTTGGCTTTAAAAAGCTTTGAGGAGTCACCAACCCTGGAGTTATTAAAAAGATGTGTAGCTGTGGGGTTTAAGGGCATGGTTTAGTGGTGGATCTGGCAGTGCTGGGTAAATAGTTTGACTTGATCTTAAAGGTCTTTTCTCACCTAAAGACCTCTATGATAAAAAAATATGTCTCATATACAGGTATTTTCATCATAAGCACTGAGCTTAAGTGCTTTGTAAGAGTGTAGAACATGAAATATTCTGAAAATAAAAGTAAGCCACAACCACATGTCCTCTACCCGAACTAAACATGAAGATCACAATTTTTTCTTTAAATGATTAATGAATACAATATGGCAATTTAAAAAACACCACTGGATCTCTTATTCACCATGTTGTGCCTGGTAGGTAATATTAGTGGATATAGTGAAATATCCATTGTGCTGGGAAGGAGACCAAGGGGAATAAAATCCCAGTTTTGTGATCTCCAGTTTTCATACACCACATCAGCTTCACCCCTGTTGCAGCCTCACTGCAAAAGTAGCTCAGTATATTCTGTTGTGTGTATTATATAGCCCATGTAAAGGGCAATGATGCTCATTTTGGAGTAATTATGGCTAATAAAATACTGGTATTGCAAAACAAGTTCTTATAAATAGCACAGGAATAAGCATTAAAAAGATGGAAATTAAAATCTTTTCCGTTCATGGTGGAGATGACTTTTAAAAGCAATTGCTTCCTGAGCTCACACTCCTTTTTAAGAGTTTTCCCAGGTGCACAAGAGATCATGGGAAGCTTTGAGCTGCTCTGTACCCCTGCTTCAGACTATTCCTATCCCCATCAGCACATGGAAATGGGGAAGAGCAGCTTCCCCCAAGGAGGAGTAAGACAAACCACAGGAGAGGACACACAGAGGAAAATCTGCCCCAGAACAACAGCCTGCACTTCCTGTAATGCAGAGGAACGTCTCTGTGTGCCCACAGCCAGCTAAAAGTCAGGGTGATTTGTCATCTTAAATTATTAATGAAAGCCTGATTTATGTTCTTAGAGGCATCGAAGCAGCTCTAGAGCTTTCCCCTCTCCTATACAGGTGCATTTGCTCATATGGAGACTTAATCCATGTTGTCTTTGCATTGTTGGGGTAAATGTTATAGAATAAGCTGATAGGGCATTAAGAAATTATTTAGTACAATTTCTATGGAATTTCTCAACTATTTAGAGCATAATATGAATATACTTGGCTTTTTTTTTTTTACCAGACATTCGTTGTAAGTGGGAAAACGTAGCTGGACTTCTTACAATAAAGTAATGTTAATAATGTTTTGGAGACAGAAAAATACCCCCAGATCTCCTGGCTGTTATACACTAATTCATGCTCTCATGTGCCAACATTTAAAACAACTCTGTCTGGTCAGAACAAGTGTGGGATCTTTGGATCCCATGCACCTTTTCTAACTTTGTTATGGAAGCCTTCTCAAACACTTTGCTTCCTTACAATCAAAAAGATGAAAAATATGTATATACACCCTAGCTGCTTTCTGCTCTGCCCTTTGCTGCCATGACTGTGCTCCTCAAAGTCCCAACTTCATAGAAAATCCTGTCAGCATTAAATAAATTCATACGTTTTTAGGGAGTAATTGTTTATACCTGAGATATTAATTGGAAGTATCAGAATCTTCTGTAGTAGTCTGGACTGGTTTATTGGTAGCAGGTTAGCAATATAAGTAAGAATTTCTGAGCATTCTTAGTAAAACAAGAAGTAATTCATAAAATGAAGCCTTGCAGTAGCATTTGGAAGGTGGCAATGAGAATAAACCATCTGGGACTGAGTTCTAGAGACGACACAGCCCCTGGAGTTTCCTCTGTATGTGCAGTCAGGCATCTGAAGACAACACCTTTCTGGTGAAGCATTTTCACTGGCAAACAGAGTGACAGCTTTTCCCACTTGTCTGAAGTATTTGAGTATTACAGTCTTTTCCCCACATGAGAGAATTTATGCTTTTAATCTTCTAATATACCATAGCAACAAGCATTACTTGCACTAAATATATTTCTGTGATTATTTTGTATATCATCAGCAAGTTTAAATGAAAATGACAATGTCTAGAGATACTCTTTAGCTGATAGCTGTATTTATTCTGTATGTTTATGCACTGGCTGTCAAAACAGCTGTAAAATATGCAGATGAGGATGCAGATTCCTTAGAAACTCAGAAAAGTGAGATAGTCCAGTCTACCCCATTTTAGATACATCTTGCAGTGCCTGTGTATCTCCATTGATGTTTTTATTACTGTCTAAAGTAGGGAGGGTTTTTAAAGCTTTGTTGGATGTCAATAAGAGGATGTCTGTCTATCCAATTCACTTACCAATTTGCCTATTTAGTGTTCCCCGGGCTGTGACAACTCCAGTAAAGTGGAGGGAACTCTAAGGGAGCCATGTGTTATGGATCTTTTTTCTTTTAAAGCAGATCTAACATTTTCCCCTGCTAAAGTCAAAGTTACAAAACCATGATTCATTGCTGTCTTTTGAATGTTGTTGCATGGAAAAGATCAAACTCAGGAAATCATGCAAGATTTCCCCAGAATACTGCATTTTGCATGCAAAGACTGCAAATTAATATTCATCTAAGCCCCACCCTTTATGCTTTGCTTAATATCTGCCTAAATCCTGGTTTAAGCACCACTCTAACACCAGTATCAGGTTCAAAGTGGAGGGTCCTGACTGTGGTTTGGTGTATGATTTACAACCATTCATGTGCAAAAATTATTTTTACATGTGTCCAGACCCACTGGCTGTACATACCAAAGAACCCTCTTTGCCCACATGGACTAACATTTACCCCAAATCAGCCAAAGAATTGGAGTCAAGCAACACTCAGGCCCAGCTGACAAAATATCCATCAGAAGCCTGTGTAAATTCACTGGGCTGCACCAAAGATTTTCAGCAGTTCAGAGCAGGGTTTGATTTTTATGCAAAGCCATTCTCAGACAGACACTTGCTTGAACAGCCTACACAGTCAAACCCACAGCTAATTAAAATCTTGCCTCTTCTGAATGAATAAGCATCTCTGCATCTGGTACGAGTCATGGTGCTAACAGTTTTGTCAGGTGCTTGTCTTCATTTAGCGATTAAACCAGCACAGCACTGAGAGGAGGCTTTTCAATTTGCAATGTGGCTACCTGTGAGGTGTCAGGAAGCAGCAGCACAGGGTGGGATTGCACAGTCTGGGGGAAAAAAATTTTGGTTTATAGGCCTTCAAAGAAGGCTCAGAGCCCAGCAGGTTCCTATTCCTGAGGAATTGTAGTGAGAGCTGGACAGCCTCGGGTCAGTCTGTGTGTGTCAGTGCTGCTGGTGCAGCAGCCAGGGCCCTGCATCAGGCACAGGCTGGGTGAACTCCTTTCTGCAGAAGAAACTTAGATTCTAAACACATTTCTGCTTTTTTTCTAGATGGTCTTCCACGTTCTTTCTCCTGGATAAATGTATCTTCAAAACACTTTCTCATAAAGAATCTGATTTTACTTAACCTGATACTCCCGAAATGGTAACTCCTTTTCTCCTCTTTGATTCTGCACTAGGAAACTGTGGTGCAGCTCTAACATTCAAATATGTTCTTGGCCCATGGAAACCATGACATACATTCTGCTCTTCTGAAACAAAATTGTACTGGCCTTTTCTCCTGGCTGGTTGGAATAGTCCAACAGGTACACCCCAGGAAATCAATTTTTTATGTGTAAATGTGTAGTATATTTTAAGCTGACAACAGAAGCAGAACACAGGAGGCAGAGTGGCAGATTCTCTGTTCTAATCACTTGTCTCAAGATCCTTCAAAGGATACTCTGGGCAGTGCTTTTTTTTGGGTGATTAAAATCACTCGAGATTGATAGATAAAGGTGTAAGACTTGGAGGAATCTAAATGTGAACCTGCTGTCAAGACACTTTACAGCATTACCTGAGGCATGCTCTACTTCTCTGGATATGCACTGCCTGTCATCACATATTGCTTAAATACTTTAATTCTTTATTGGTATCACAGTCCATGAAAACTTTTCCCATCACTCCTACATTTATATCTTTGCTCCAGGATAATTATCCACTGCTCTAGTTCTCTCTGAGCTGCTTCACTGAATTTCAGTCTGTCTTCATGACAGATAAATTATTTTTCTCCTCTGCACTATCTTTGATCTGCCCTCGGATTCAGCTGGTAAGATCCTGACTCCTACTAATTTTGAACTAGACTCCCATTTTAGCTTAAAGACTATTCCGTAGTTTCTGCTCTTCCAAAATTCTTTCTGGTGCCAGCTAAAGTGAAGCAACCCTAGTGCTTGCACGGAGGAAGGAAAAGTTCTCCTCTGTGCCACCACAACTCTGTGGGTGACTTCACAGGACAGGAGGAACCTTATTCTTGTTTTAGCTACAACTCTAAATGCTTTGCCTTTTAACCTTTCTGTAAGAGACTCTTTAGCTGGAGTCCAGGCCCTGCTTATTCCAAGCTCCTGAGAGCAGTAATAGGAACCTGTTTCAGACAGGTAACATTCCCTTAGTGCCAACATCTCCCTGCTTAATCTTATGTACAATAAAACTTGGACAGCTCCACTGCCTCTGAATGCTGAGGACAGCTATGAGAGAGAACGGAGAAAGAGGAAAGTCTCACAAAATTTCCCTGTGAGTTAAAACAAAATTATGAAAGTTAGCATGTTATGTGAATTTAGGGCTAGGTGTTCAAAAGAGCTAAATTCTTGGTTAAGCACCTTAATGAAGTGGCCAGATGTTTCTCTGCAGGTACTGAGACCTCAGTTATAAATACTGAGCCCACCCAAACGGGCTTTCCTGAAAGTTGTTCCCCTTTGCTTCCCTTGAGTTTCTCAAATGTAATTAAACAGACTATAAAAAAAAAAAAAAATC
>VZRO01003865.1:636508-664100 GCA_013397915.1 Daphoenositta chrysoptera
CAAAGCAGCAGCATCTTTTTGGATATAAACCATCCCTTGCCAACAGTGCATGGAGAAGAGAAACACCAGCAGCACCAGTGGTGCCTTCAAGCCACAATGACAGCACAGTTTAGTGACCAGAGGAAATGTGGAAGATGTCCCAGATTCTCTTTTAAAGCTGGAGCCACTATTTCTAGCCTGGTTGCTGCACTGGGAGTTGAGTTTTGATGAATTTGAAGTAGTTTCATGTTTCTTTTCTTCTCTTTTCAAGTAAATTAAGGCTGTATCAGGCTGCCACACTGAAAGCTAATCTGTCCAGTTCCCTGTCATGCTCTTCAAGTGGATCAGAGCAGTGACCTGGGAGATTACAAGGAAGATTAATATCTGTGCTACATCACTTACATACATACATATGTATATATGTATATGAAGGTATCTCAGGAAAAGCGATGGCCACTGGCCTGCACTATAAACAAAATATTCTATGGTTAAAAAAATATGAAATCAATACACTGCAAATCTCATTTTTCAAAGATCCCTATCCAAGCGATCAGAATGAACAGGAAGCCTCACATCCCACGGCAAGGAAGAACAATGTTCCACAGGAGCCAATTGTTTGTCACACACCCACCTCCCTCGTGCCCAGTCACAGGTACTGGTGAGGGCCCAGCTGGTCAGAGGTGATGCTTTATTGCTACATCAAAACATATAAAAATCAAATTATGTATCTTCATGCAAGGCTTGAAGGAGCACATTTCCCTGTGGCTAAGGCAGTGTTTTGGTTTAACAGAGTCTGGATTTCTCAGCCAGGAGGGAATTCAGGGCCTGGTGCAATGACAAGCCGAGGCCTTTGCAACTTAAAACTTTCAACACTGAGACTAAATGAGGTTTGTGTTTTATGCCAGACTTTCACTGACCCTCTAAGGCTCCATTTCAGCTGCTCTGGAGCCTTCAGGGAGGACCAAGACTGAGAAGCAGCAGTAAAGAGATTAATATGAAACCTTCAAGTACAAATTTAAAGACAACATGGCTCCTCTCTGCTTGCATTATACACGTTCAGGCAGAAATCCTCTACCACACTCCACCCATCATGGAATGGACATGAAACCAGTCCAAATGGACTGGGGGACTCCAAAAAACTGAAATTCTGTGCGCTGAGGCTGAAAAGCCTTGTGCTGTGGCTGGGGATTGTAATAGCCTCAGCCTCAGTACATTTAATTAAATGAAAATCTATACTGCAGACTTTCTAGGTTGGTGTTGTTTTGTTTTTTTTTTTTTGTCCCCAAAATATAAGAGTTTGCTCATGTAAAGCAAAATTCAACAACAAAAAATCCTTGATACTATCATAGCAAGGAAAAGGGCTTAGAATGACCAAGTAATTAATGCGGGCACCTTGATTAAAGTCAATTTGCCTTCAAGATCATGACTTACAATGTGCCCTGGGTCTGCATTAATAACCCACCAGCACATGGCTTATTTGGCTCTTTAATTATTTATAAATTTTACTGCTTGTTAAAACAAAACAAGTGGTATGAGATTAATAAAATTATTTTCTTACTTAACTTTTACTTATTAAAAGTAAAAAATGTAATTTCAGTGCAATCCCTGATAAATGAGAAGAGAACCCTCAGCTCTCCTCTCACCTGTCCAGCTGGAATTTTTCCCTCTGAGATAAAGAGGGACCCATCTGCTGGTCCTGAACTCGGAATGTAAACGAGGGATCCAAATATCCTCACCAATCCCACATCCAGCCCTGGGTGGGCACAAGGCAGGACAATTGTGTTTTTCAGGTTACAGCTCTGCCCTGGCCAAAGCAGCTGGGATGGAAAAGAGAATCTGAGCATCATTACATGGTACCACTTCATTTTAGAAAGCTGACCATCAAAAGCAGAACTGCCACTTGGAATTAAGGAGTGTTTCCTCAAAATATCACAATTTAATCACAAAATATCACAATATCACAAGTCATGTGGAATTCTGTCTTCCAAACTCTGGGCTGAGCTAAACAGGTGCAGCTTTTCCTCTACAAAATCACCTGCACCACCACAGCAAATGTACCTCTAATCAAAAGTGACTTAGATTCCACCCTTATAATCCTTAAAATGTCATACTTCTGAGATGTCAGCAAGGGAACACTTTCACATATTCTTATCTAGGAAATGTAATTTTATCTCAGAAGTTACTGAATAAACTGTTTATTTTGAAATATACTTTGACATACTTCTGTGATTTAAAGACATATTGTGAAATAGCATTTTCAAGATCAGAAAAAAACATGTAATACCTTTAGAAAGACCTGTTTATAGTTACTGGATGGAAATTCAGAAATACCTAAATTAAAAATATACAAAAAAAAAGAAAAATAATTACTTAGTGCAATTACAAGCATCAGGCTGGGGGTTTTCTTCCATATCTCTCTCAAGTGCTGAATTTCCTTTGTGAAATGACTTTGGTGTCTGTGAAGGACATTCCTTCCTGCAAAAGCATCTACTAAGAGCTTATTAATTGCAAGAAGACTGCATTTACAAAAAATAAAAACCTACTTGGGCAATAAATATCTCATGTAATACATGCACATCAGCTCAACTGAATTTGCACAGCTAGAAACAGCTGTTCGGAATACTGATAGACTCAAAGAATTTACTATTCACCATCACCTTCCTTTGAAACATTTGATTAACCTAGAAAAACACAAATTCAATCAGTCAAAGCCTGCAGAACCCATTCGGTGTAAGGCTAGCATTTGTTCTATTAATCAGACTAATTGCTATCAATCAATTTGTTTCACCAGCAGTGGAGATGAAAAACCTGGAGCAAAGCAAGGCCTTGCCTTCCAGGGCAGTTCATTGGTACATGCTGATACTCCAATTCACCCAGCAGTTTCAACAGGATGGTTCACTATAATAAATAAATAAAAAAAATATCTTGCAGGTATTTGGCCTTAAACATTCTCAGCTGGGAAAAGTGCCTTTGCATGCAAAAGCAAGTATTTGCAGCCTAATCAGAAAAGGCATTTTAATTTCAGTGTTCCAGGTAAAGACATTAAATACAGTCCTGGGGCTGCTCCTGAGGATCTGGAATCGTCACTGGCAAAGGCTGCTTGAAGAGTGAGGCCTGGAAATGCAAAGGGCTTGGGTCTGTCTTCCTAAACCATCCCCCACTGTGGACCCCAGCCCCTGACTTAGCTGTGTCTCTAAGCCAGGTTTTCCCTTGATGGGGGAGTGATTTTAAAGAAACTTTCAGCACTCTCTGCTTTAAGATAGTTTATTAAGTCTTATCAGAGAAGTAAGGTCACCAGCGTGACCCAGACACAGCACAGAGCAGAGAATGCAGCAGAATGTTCACTTATCAAGATAACATGGCCTTCTTAAAGGTAAATCATCCAATTAAAGCTTAAAACGAAAGATATTTTCACTTTTCTACCAATGTTAGACAAATGCTTTAGTCACGTATACAGGAACTGCGGAATTTTTCATCCAATAACTTTTAGAAGCCTACTACTGCAAAATATGACATATTAGAAGAAGAAGAAGAAGGTCTAGAAACAACAATCCTCCATATTGGAGTTTTTGCTTTTTATCTAATTACTACATTAATAAACCCAACACCTTTAGCTTTTTCACCCTGTGATAACCTTACATAATACTCTATTATTTAGTTCTCACTAGAGTAGATTCTAGTTCTTCCCAAAGAGTTGGCAGTTTTCTCCATGGATAAAGGTCAAATACAGTGTTGTCCAGGGGGGTAGAACCCTTCAAAACAGGCAGGGAAATACTCTCTGCATTCTGGCTTCCCACACCCCACCACATCAGCCACAGGACAAACCATCCCTGTCCGTGCTGCCCCCCGTGCACGTCCCATCCTGCCAGCCCTCCCAGCACTCACGGGGTTGAACTGCACCCCTTCTTCTGACCTTGGTGCTGAGAACACTCCTTTTAAAACAAATATTATCCTGCTTAATCTTCCCAGATTTCGTTGTGGCTGGCACTGTAACCACAACATCCAGCGGCAAATGAACCCGTGTGCACACGGCGTAGACGCAGCACTAAAGCAGATTTATATCTTCCCTTGGTATTGTAACACTAACAAGTTTAGTACTCAAGAGTTGCAGGCTTCCCAGTGGCATCTTTATGAAGCCCAAGTGACTCTCCACCAAAATTTATGCCGGCTTCAGCATGTTCCCCAAACCACAATCATAGATACAATAAATTTAAAGGCTCCTTTATATGACACAGACACTTTTCAATGCTTCCTTTACGTGGCACAGAAGGGTCAGGAGTCCTTTTATTTGGCAAAACTCTTTCTTGGTACTCACAAACAGTAGTTTGGAAAATACAAATATTAAGGAGAAGAAAACCAGAAAACCAATTTATTGACTTAGTTCTCTCTGAGCCAGAAGCACAGCCACGTGTTTTCACCAACAATTTCTCGCCTCAATTTCTTCTGTTCATTCAAAACCCAGCAGTGAAATTTATACACAGTACTGTCAATATGGAATGGTGTCCCATAGCAAAGTCCAAATGGCTCCTCCAAATTCACAAGCAAGGGTGAATGTGGTCCACTACACACGTTTTCACCTTGACCTTTAAAGAAATTACCTCCATCTGAGCAAATAATCTGAAGAACTTCATAAAACCTGACCAGCTAATGTGTTTTCACCTGAGACAACTTCAGAAGAGGAATATATCACATTATTGCTGGAGTTTAAGTTGAAGGAAGGTTTTAGCTGTAAACATAGCTGTTCAAAAGATAAATGTTTAAACAGAATCCTCATGTCAGAGTCTATAAAATATAATATTCACCACTTGGTTGTAAGCCAATGGGAAATTTTAACAGAGAATAGACTACTTCTTTTCACAGATATTTAAAGCAAATTAACAATGACAGTAATGTAATTTTCTTGGCACAACTCTTCTTCATTTCTTTTCTGCTGTCTCCTGCTAGAATCTTTAGAGAAGTTTAAACTGATTTCAAGAAATCCTTTAGAAAAAAACCCTGCACTTTGCTATTATATATCTCTCAGGTGTTCACAGAAGTGCAGGAGAAAGAATATTTGCATTTCCACTTAAATGCTCTGTTTATACACAGCTGTAAATGGGAAATGACAACATACTTTTTTGGGACCATAAATATTTGCCTTTACTAAACTAAAAAGTTGGGTTTGGACTGTGACCTGTTTCAGACAACTTGTGCAGGAAAACTCCTACATAAGACTCGTAAGGAGGGAAGCCACTGAAGAACAGTCTGATACAAAGCCTAATTAAAAGGTCTTGCAAGTTCACATCTAGGAAGGAACTACTTCAACAGAACCCTTTCCAGAATTCTACTCACTTAGTCTAACAGTGATTCTAACTAACTTATTTTGAAAATACCTCTCATTGCCTAAAATCATTGTTTCCTATGTGAAAAACTGTAAAATAAACTTGAGAATGGAGAATTCTCAACCACTGAGGCCAACAAAATTCCTTTCTTTAGATTCAGTTGGCTTGT
Source organism: Daphoenositta chrysoptera (assembly GCA_013397915.1). Lineage (NCBI taxonomy): Eukaryota > Metazoa > Chordata > Aves > Passeriformes > Daphoenositta > Daphoenositta chrysoptera. Next base: position 641,978 of record VZRO01003865.1, read on the forward strand.
AAGGGTCTTTCATTTTCTTCCAAAGCTTGATAAAAACACCTCAGAATTCAACCCTTGTCTTTGACTTCACTTTAGTAGTCCTTAAAAGATATACCCAGAGAATACTTGATTCAGAGCTATAAATCATAGATGTCATAGATGAAGCTGATCTACAGCTTTCAGAGTCCACTCTATTGAGTGGAGATTTACGCTGTTGGGAAAAGACCTCAAAAGAATTTGGACTTTGGGCTCCCTCTTCTCCAGCCCCTGCTGTCTGCCACTGAAGGTCCTGGTCAAGAGCCAGCCCATTCCTGCAATTCCACCTAACGTCCCTCACTCCCTCTCTGAAATGTCTTTTCCAACAGCACCACCCCCATTATTTACTGCAGAGCACTGGCTGTTTAAAATACAGGGCTCCTGTAGGAACTTCTGATGTTTTCACCTGCTTCTGTCAAGACAATCATGCTCCAGACCTCAGGATTTTTGGGGAACCTTATGGTCCCACAACACCTGACTGCACTCTTAATTCCCCAACTCTGTTCCTAGCAATACTAATTAATACAGGTCACATCATGAGTGGTAGAGTACAAGGCAATGGAATTAAGTCTCTTGAAAGCAACCTGACTTCCAGGGCTGTCTGCCAAGAAACCTAATTGCTATAACCAATCATTTGCAGAAAACACAGAAAACCAGCTTGCTGGTAGAAACTGTGCTGGTCCATTGGAGGAGGAGGAGGGAAATCAAAGACAATTTAGGTGAAGCTATTAAATAAAATGAAAACAATATTGGTAGGTTTTGTAATATTTTTGTCTTAAATAATCAGATCTATTACTCCATTCTCAGAGGGGTTGTCTGTTTTACTAACATCTCCATTTTTCATGCCAGGGTTACAGATGACATAGCAGGAAGAAAGATGAATTTTTGGGAAGGATGATTTTTTGATCTCTTACTTTTGAGAAGAGTTTTGGGGAAGCTATCTCATGAAAATAATGCAGACTTCTGGCATAGGTACTTACAGGAAGGCAGCCTCAGAGTTGCACTGCAAAAATCAAAGGAATCACATGGAACTACTTCTTAATTTCTCACATTATTATTATCTAGTATTGGACAAAATTTGCTTCAAGGAAAGTCCATCCCAATAATTGTGGGGGGTTTTGGCCAGGGTTTTTCTGTTTGGTTTTTAAATTTCTTCTTCAGGCAACATCTGGAAGTGGCAGGAAGCAGCTGATGTTGCTTTTCAGAAATCATATCCAGGCCTGGTTCATTTTCTTTGGTGGTTCAGCACTGCTTGGACTCTACAGGCAACAGCTCAGCCTTTGCCAGGTTTCTGTTCTGGCTAAAAAGCTTCGTAATTCACTGAAACAACAGAGCAGGGATAGCAGTTCATGGTATTCCTGGGTACATCTGTCTAAAGATAAGCTGCTCTCACAGGGTATCCCATATTTTTTTACTGGGATATGGTACCAATTAAGATACAAGTGCAGCTATTTTAAAAACTTTTCTCTCCTCTCTGAATTATTGTATAAATAAATTTTCCATAATACCCCTCCTAAAATAACTCAATTAATGTAATAATTACCACCAAGTGCATTAACCATTCCATAATTAATAGTTCCAAATGCCCATATTTTCCTTTATGCAAATAAGCAGCTACATCAACAAAGTGGTAGCAGAGGGTGCTCTATTAAAGAAAGACAACATTAGGGGAGTATCAGCTTTGTTTTTCCCTTCTTCTCTCAGCAGTCTCCATTAATATAATAAAACTCTCATTATAAAATCATTAGTGCAAATGCAAATAAAGTTTTACATTGTTAATGTCCCCACCAGGTCCTTAATCACTTGCCAAGTCATGCTGCATTAAGTATAACATTGATTACACATGATAAAAGGGGATGACGTAGGAGACGCTGCATTACATTAGACTGAACTATTCATAGGACAGAATGGGCTATGTGTTCAAAATTCTTTTTCTGTGTTGTTCATGTGCTACAATTTTAAAAGCCCTAACTAAAAATATTAGGCTAAACTGTGGATTTCAGCCCTACACTTCCTGATCTCTTACTGCCCTTTCCATGTTACCCTGATCCAGCTCAATCCTCACCCCTTATCCCTGCACCAGCTAATCAGGGAGAAATGATGAAACCTCCCTTCAGGAATTCAGATAAAACAATGCAGCACAAAGCTACTGAATGCATTTCCATCATGTTTCTCCTGCAGCCACCCTTCATTTTCCCATTTATCCGGGAATCATTAACGTGATATTGGCTCTAGTCACCATGAGACATCAAGACAGAGCTGCACTTACCAACCACCAAATTAAAAGAAGCAGGTTCTGCACAGCACAGACAAATCTCTCTGATATAAGGCAATAGAGAGAGACAATGTTGCAGCCATATTTTCAGTTTTAAGTCCTAGATATTGCTACTGAAAAAGTAAGTGCTTACGCATTATTGTTTTATTACTTTTATTATTACTGTATTACTTTTAAAAGAACTGCTGTGTACAATGTAAATGTGTGAACATGGTATGACTGGAGTGCAGAAAATGGTCTTGATCTGGTATCTCATTTTTCCTTGTTTCCTACCTACTCAAAGCTGGTTTTGTTCTTCCAGAAGAAAATAATGAGGACTATTCTAATTAATTACTCCAAGAAGAAAGGGGGCTGATTGCTCTAATAATTATAAACATTTCAGAGAGACATGTAAAGTAGGATGCCAGATATAAGGGGAAAGGTGAAAATAGCTCTTCCATAGAGAAGAGTGTACTTTAATGAAAGAAGTTCGTAACTCCTGGTCTTAAACTGTGCAAGTAATTTTTCATAACCCCCCTAAAAAAATCAAAGGAAAAAAAAAATATTTGGGACAGAGAGTTTGAGTAAACCAGCATAAAAAATGGAAACTGAGTTTCTCAACTTCTGATATTCACCATGTGTTAAACCCACAGCTAAGTGCCTATCTCCAATTAACCTGGATCCAATCAAGGAATGACAGCCTAGAGTCTGTCAGCAACCCATGTGACAAGTGTGTCCAGCCCTGCTGATGCTTTACATGACCAAGAATTACATGCTACTTTATGGCAGCTGAAAGTTAAACAAGAAAATCAGTTCCTCTGGGAAACTCCTTATAAATAATTTTTTTAGGGGAAACACTATTAAAGTTGCCGGTCAAGTGTTTGAATTTCAATGTCAAAATTGATGTTTTCTGTGCAACTTGAATTCAGCCTTTTGGAGACCTTCCTGTGTGCATGATGATACAGCCTTTAATTACAGAGAGCAACATCCAAATGAGTTCTGCCAAGAGACATGCCAGTCTTCTGAAGTGAGATCAAGGAAATGATCTCCTTTTCATCTTGGCGCATTGTGTGATGCAGTCATTGTTAGCATATTGTAGCTGCTATTTCCAAAGGGGCTTCCCAGATTTACAGCTTAGAGAAGCACTGAGTACCTGAGGCTTTCAAGTTAGTGAAGGAACGACAGCAAATGCTCTCAACATCTGGTGAGTGTATTGGGGATAGAGGAGGGGAGAGAGAAAAAGTAAGAAAATAAAAAGGAAAAAAAGAAAAATCTCCAGCTAAACTGAAATTACTGCACTGAGAAAAATTTTTCCTTCCAACTCCAGGATTTCCTATCTGAGACATTTCCCTTCTGCTCAGGTCAGTAACCTCCAAAAGATTTGACAAGAAAGCAAGTAGTGCAATGGCTGCACACATCAATATCCCCACCTTGTATATAAAATGCTATATTAGAGGCTCTGGTGATCAGAGGGATAGCTCAGAATTATCTGTGTCTAACTGGACTTGGAATCCACACTTACCTTGCACAGACTAGGTAGGGGTTACCTGTATCATGCAGAACAGCACACAGGAGGCTTTGAGCTGGCTGGAAATGAGCCAGCCCCAGAAGGGAAGGCAGTGCAGCAGCAGCAGCTTGATTTGGGTGTCCTGCCATGCCCAGGGAGCTCTGCTGCAGCTGGGACTCAGCCCATGAAGAAGGCAGCTCAACCAGGGCCAGCTCAGGTGTCTTTACACCACGGTGGATCATGTAGTCAAACACAGGTTAAAAGTGCAGCCAGTGCTGGAGTTATTAAGCTGGTCCTTCACAGCCCTTTCCTCCTCCCCTCCTCTGCCCCTGTGCTCCTCACCCCTCCTGTCCCTGCAGGATCTCCCCTGCCTTGGGGCCAGGCTGCTGAGCCCATGGAATTCTGAGCTGCTCCTGGAGCCAGGATGGGCTCTGGCAGAAGCAGCACCCTCAGAGGAGCAGGAGGTGGCTCTTCCAAAAAGGGGACAAAGGCATTTCACTGTCCCCAGAGAAGTATCAGGCAGTGGGGACAGGGAGTCAGGAGTAACCTGCTGGAGCAGGGGATGCCAAGACAGAAAGAAGGAACACGCATCAAGGACAAGAAACAAGCATTCAGTGGTTTGAAGTGCTTTCTTTTACTTCCATTATGAGCAGCAAAGTATTTAGGGATCACCTGTCCAGTTGTTGCACATGGAGCTTTGGGGATGAACTAGACTTGTTGCTGTGGGGGTGGCTGCGAAAGCTCAAAGGTAGAAATGAGATAATTAAGCAGAGACGTTGCCTACTGGATAAAGTGATTGCAGGAGGGTCACCTGTATGTCCTGAGAAATAGTGCCATTTAATTGTTGGAAGATTAATACTTAAGCTTCATGCCCAGGTGGCGTTTCCTAAGGCCATGGTTGAGGATTATGCATTTTCTTCTTCCCTTCCTGTGAGAAGTGACACAGATTCAATCCAAGGTTGGAGTTCAGAGTGAACCCCAGCTCAAAAGATCTCAGAGTAGCCAGGGCAGCTGTCAAGTCACAGCTGTGGAAACCAGAGGCAAAGCAAAAGGATGAAGAAAGGGGTTTTTTATTTTTGTGCTTTTTAGTTTTAAATTCTTAGACAAAGAAAACTTGGTATTACCCTGTGATTCACCAATCACTTTTGGAAATTTTTCAGCTTCAGACTTCTCCAAAAACTAGATTCTACACAGTGCAATATTCCTACCTCCTGGAGTTAAATCCTATTAAATCAAGCTTGTTCAGGCAGTCTATTTTGCACCAATTTTGCTGCCAAGTCACAGGCCTTGTCACAAAAATAAAAAGCACATTGCTTTTTCAATAGAACAACTAAAAGTAAAGTGGAATTAACACATTATATTGCCTTCCTATTAATTCTCACTGTCTCATACTTTTTCTTTCAAACTGTTTGCATGGGAATAAAGGATATATTTACAGTGCCAGCCTTGTTCAACAGTGTAATACTCAGCTGATATTCAAGGAAAGATCTGGCAAGAGAACAAGATAGAGCAGCAGGGCCCACATTGGCAATTTGAGTCTTATTTTCAAGTTTCAGCAAAAACCTGCTGGTAACCAAGAAAAATTGTAACCTGTAATGAAAGGGAGTTTTCCTCTTAACACAGCTGTATGGGTGTTTTGGCAGCACACGTATTGGCAGATGCACACACTCACTTGGGGATTGATTATCTGAGTGAGAACAGCAAAAGGACAAGAACCAATTCAATTCAGGAGCCTGCCCGGCCCCCTGGTGCTGTGATATTGCCTGGGTGGTTGGAGGTGTTACATGAGGAGCTGGAGTTTTTTATAATTGTCTTACTGACCAGCACCACTCCCCCGGGAAGTCCCCAAATCAAAGGGGCAGGGTAGGTGCTGGTTTAAATTATTTGTTTCAGCAGAGACACTGCTAGATACAACCAAATACATGTCCAGGTTCAAGCAGAATTTGATATTTTTAGATGTCCTACCACTGTTTGGGTCAGTTTGGCACATGGGCAGAGCAGGTCCATAATCAACAAAGTAGAAGGTGTCTGTCCCTAGAGGACTGAACAATTCAGTCTTGCCAGCAAAAAATCATCTGCACATAACATCACCCAGCAGAAATACATCCTTGTTCTGCTTATACTGTGTGTTTTCTCCTTGAAGAGCACAAGAAAGGCTGCAAGAATGCTTCACTCCATTCTCCATGCTGGCTGACAGCAGGGAAACATGCATCCAGCATCTTTTGAACCCCAGAACTCTGGAAAGGTTCGTTATCTCTGGGGACACCGTCTTCTTTTTTCATGGTAAAGCTCCGTGCTACCAATCTCTTCCAGCCCGAGCCTGCAAATCCCACACTGTGTATTTAACTAAGTGAGCAGAGTGTGATATTGCTGGTGGGCAGAGTGCTTCCCAGCCAGAGCCACCAAACAGCTGCTCGAGGAGCTCCCAGCAGCCTCATCCTTAACTCTCAGGATCAGCATCGGAGGAAGGCACACGAGGTGCCAGGCTCACAATTTAACGTGATGGAAATGACAACAGAGGCTGTTCTGACCCACATTCCTCATTCCAGTGAGTGCACCTGAATGCTTAATTGTCATCTGCTGTTCTCATTAGCACGGCTGTGCCAGGGAGCAGAGCAGTGCCATGGGAAGTGTGATGGATCCTGTGTGTCTGAGTGGAAAACGCTCTTTCCTTGTCACACTTCACTGTGGCAGCAGAAAAGCAGGAGCCATTTCAGGGCCTGAATTGCCAGGAGGAGGAGAGAGGACACAATCTCGAATTCATGGGGATTTAATGTGCTGTGCACTGAAGCACCAGAGCAAAGAGGCTTCCCATGGGTCACACAGGGCACCTCATTTGTGCCCTCAGCCCTACCCAGTGTTAAGTGTGGCTCCATCAGGGCAGCACCTGGACCTTCACATTTTCTAACAGGAATCACCACTAAATCTATTGCCTTTTAGTGTACTCTCACCCTCCCTGCTCTCTCCTGGAGGTTCCTCCTCCAAACCAAGCAGGCACTGAAGCAAATCTCACACTGGCCATGTTTTCACCCCCAGCGTGTTGCTGGACCTGACAAGAGGGGCTGGTTTGGGAACAAGTCTCAAATGCAATCAGCTCATCATTTCAGAGAAAATAATGCTTCAGAGAGGAGGGCAGGCCCATCCTCTAAACGTCCCAAGTTACTTTTAGCAATGACTAATGGAAAGTAGTTTGCATTATTAACTGATCCCAACACCCGGCAGTGAGCTCTGGTGGAACCAGGCATCAAATGAGTGTTATCACATAATCCAGCTAAGCCAGACATGCAAAAGCTAAGCCAGATATGCAAAAGATCAAATGTTAGAACATATTAAATGTACATGCACTGCTTTCAAACATGCAGCAGAAACAGTGACCTGATTCAGCAGGATTGTCTCAGTTTCCTATGTAAAGAAGTTCCAAAACCTTAAAAAAATACCTCTATTCCTTTTTAAAAATTCCTTGTCTTTTTGAAGGTGTATTACATGGAGGGTGTTCATGGACTTCATTTATTTCACTTACCCAAGGAAGATTTATTAAAACAGGAAGAGACTTAAGAATGTACAGAATTATTTAGCTATGTGGGAGTGTGGCAAAACTACCCTCCACTGCTTCTTCCTTTTAGAAAGGCTATTTTCTAAATTTCTAATTATTATTTTCAACTACACAAAATAAAGTGGGGTTCTCCCAGCCTCACTTCTTTATTCCCTTCCTGCTCATAGCTGTCATTGAGTCCTGTGGCTGCAAGGCTTCAGGAAGCAATAATCAAAGAAAATATTGGTATAAAAGAAGAAAGATGAACGTGGAATTTGGATTGTATGAATCTGAAGGATGCCATTATGAGCCTCCTACCTTTTAAATCACTACATTTTTGTTTGGCTGGTTTAACATACATTCTTCCCTAGAGTACCTTGAAAAAAATAAAATAAAGAAAAAGTAAAAGAAAAAAATAAAAATAAAACCAGCCTAAACAGTAACAGCATTATTGGCTTTCTTTTTCAAAGTTGCAGTTTAAAGAAATTTATCTATTTGAGGACAGAAAGGGAGACAAAGCTCATTTTTCAATTATTTGTGTTGGCAACACCCTACCTGTTCAAAACACATCCAGGCACACTCAAACCTGCTGCACCCTGTCCTGATCTCCGCTGTAGCTGCTGACAGGTGACTGACAGAAATGAAAGGGCACATTAAATATTGAAGTTTCCCACTCCTGTGTCTAATACTGAGGTTTCTACTTGTACCCTGTGCCTGACAGGAAAGTCATACCCTTATGAAAGAATAATGTGCCAAAGTTTGTATCACAGAACTTCCAAGTGACATGGCTGGGTGCATCCCAATGAAGTTCATTTGGCAGTCCCAAACTCAGAACTGAAGTTTTCTGTAAGCCTGATCCCTTTATGTTCAATCCTATGTGATGTTATGGAGTGTTCTGCAATTATTTCTAGTCCAGATATTTTTCTGATACACGAGAGGATTAAATTTCATTGATAAACCCCTAAAATATGGCCTGCCCATACCACTGTGTGTAAACTACACAATTAGCATTTTGCTGTTACTGTGATTGAACTGAAGTCCTTTGATTGGGGCTGATGCCCCCAAAATAACTTTCTTCTTATCAAATTAGTGAGAAAATTATACCTTGCCCAGAGCAAGAGGGAAAAAAAATCCACAAACAAAAAACTGGGCTGTTCAATGGGGATCCACAAGTCTCAGCTTCAGTTTTTTCCTGGTTGGCATTTAAACAGCAGAAAAATAACATTAACACTTCCATGGGCTATTATATGCCCCCACAATTTAAACATGATTTAGCTTTTAAAGTGAAACTCTGCAGCTCTCAAAGCTTATTGTGTGTGGTAGCTTTTAGTGCAAAAAAGGTCAGAAAAAGCATCAGCTGTGGTTCTTAAGTCCCAATCAAATGTAAAAGCTCTCAGTTCCCAAGTCTGAAAGTGCAATGATGTTTTCCTCTTTCTGTGGTTGCCAGAATAATGTCAGTGTCCATTTTTCACTGGAAACTCGCCCAGTCTTTGACACCACCCTGGGTACCCTGCATTTTAAGATGCACATCCTTAATAAAGGATTTACTCCTCAGGCTTTGTTCAGTTCCATCCTCTGCTTGTTTTACCCACTGGAAATCTGCTCATGTGCCTGCAAACCACTGATCCCAACCTCTGACCACAGCCAACCATGGAGAAAACCAAAACCCTTCCCAGTTTGTTTTGGCTGAAGGCAGGACTGGGAGTCCAGGGCAGTCCCTGTGTGCTGTCACACTCGTGGCATTCACAGCCTTATCATTTCATTTTCATGCCTGAGAATGGCTTCTTGTCACATTGAAAGCTGGGGGCAGATGGATACAGAACACAATAACTAATAAAATTTCACATTTCCCCATATTTTTCTGGTGATTTCACAGGCAGAAAGGACTCAGTGTTGCATCAAGAAGGCACAGCCAGCTCAGAGTAGAGGCCAGTGGCTTTAGGAGGACGTGTAGGACATCCCAGGGAACACAGACCAAGGGATCAGCTGCTTGGAGAGGTGTTTTCCCTTTAAAATGAGGCAATCTGCAGCTGCTTCCTGTACTACAGTAGTATAAAAAGACTGGGATCTTTAAATATATATATTTATATTTAAAATCCTTTCAGGTTTCTCCACAAAAAATTCCTCTTCAAAGCTGTTTTGTTACAAACACACTTCCCACAGCACATGAGTGTTTCAAAGCAGCTTCCCTTCAGGACAAAAACAAGAGCGTTTAATAAAGATTAAAATGTTTCAATTTGGTTTCTTCTGAGCAAGGAATTTCTCCTTTACTTCAGGTAGCTCTGTTCAGATATTTCTTTTATGGTACAGCTGTACTGCTGCTGTTAAATATTGCAACAGACCTAAAATTATTCAGGTTTGTTTTATAGGTGATTGGAGATCCTTTGCTTTCATTCCCATTTGGATGTTTATTTTTTTGAACACAATAGCCCAGGAAGTGTTGATGCTGGGCCCTTTCTAACATTCCCACTGCTGTCTCTGGGTAGGAAAAGTGCACCAGTAGCACTTCATGAAGCCACATGTCCCCCACAGAACTGCTTCTGCTACTTTACATCATCCCTTGCTGAATAACCCTGTTTCTCTCAAAAAGGTACTTTGTGCTTGCTCTGACCTCCTACAACCTTAGGATAATCTGAGTTACAAAAAAAGGAAAAAAAGAGAAAACACAAGACAAAAATAGTGGGGAAAAAAGTGAGATGTGAGCTCTAACCTCAGCAAAGTCCCCACTCTAAATTCAGGATTACAGCACACTGCCTGCTTTAAATATTTCGCTTGCAGGCAGCACAGAGAGGGACATAAAAGCACTTTGAATTATTTCTTCCGAGATGATGTATCAGAACAAGACAACAATGACTTTAAAAGGAACAGTTTATCTCTACAAAGTATTAAACTTTTGAAATATTTTCCCCTCTAGAGGAAAGCCTTTTTAAATCACAATACACTGAGTCACTGGATTAAACCCTGGGACCCCACTCTGCCACGGCAGCTGATGAGCAGCTCCTCTTCCAGGGGAGTTATTCACACACTCCAACAGGGGAAAGGCCAATCCACAGCAGCAAGACTCTCATGCCTTCAAAAGAATTTATTTCTCAAGCAAAAATTGCGTGATATGGGGTCACTAAAATTCGAAGGGATGGGATGAGGCCAAGAAGAAAAGGGAAAGAACCTGAGCATGAACAGAGAAGAGAGGAGATGATGTGACCGTCTCAGAAAATGTGCCTGTCCTGTGTTCTACCACAGCCTGTCTGTAGCCCAGCTGCAGAAGTGCTGCTGGCAGGCACTCATGCAAATAAAACCTGAGTGCTTGAGCATACAGAGGAAGGAAGCAGAGCTGCCAGGGCCACCAGAGCAGCTCCAGTGCAAGCAAATAGTTAAGATCAATATGTCAGATTTTATTGCTGATTTGGTTTGTGTGTTTGGCTTGGGGTTTTTTTCCACCTTCCTCTGGGATTTGACTTCCTCTGTCAAATGCACCTTCCGCAGCCAAATACCAAATTAGGGCTGTGAACAAAGCAGCACATCCAGATCCATTATTAAGTTAAATGTCCTATCTCAATACATGGAGTGAAACGGAAACAACCCTTACAGGAATCAATAGTGTGAATCTCACTTTCCCCCCTTCCTCCCTTCAACCCAGTACAGAACACTGAGTATTGCAAAAACATATTTTTATTTTCAGAAACACTTCCAGTGAAATAAGCACGTAAATAGCAGATCCAGGGCTAAACATGAAGATTTTAAGTTTGCTAGCTCCCCAGCTAGCACAGTCCAAGCCAGCAGTAGAAAAAACTTCCGTGGCAAAACCCCTTCGTAGCCCTGCTTTGAGTTAGAGCACATCTGCTTTACTCAGTACCACAAGCTCCAACATATAAAAAAACCCATTTCAGATCTCATCCATGAAGGCCAAACAAATGGGGTTACAGCTTCTTCTTTTGTTAATAGCAAACTACAACAGAAAGCTTTGCACAGAGTCAGTACTGAACCTCATTTCATTTTACTCATTCTCGTTTTGGAGTAGAAAATGAAATTAGCACAGCTCCATCTTCCAAACATAAAATTGTGTTGATATATGAAAGGCAGCCTGATTTGTAAATATCTATTATGCACCACTTGTGCATAAGCAAGGATGCAATTAGGGAAATTCGTTCTGCATTTGAGCTCTTTGGTTGCCAGAAGTCTTTACCACAGGAGCAGAAGTTGCCCCAGCTCACAGGGAGCCTGGGCTAAGGTTTGAGCCCAGCTGTGTCACCCCCAGCCCCTTTCCTCCTGCCTTCCTACAGGATTTTATCTCGAACAAAATTCCAGATAGGGCCAGGTCCAGAGATATTGCTGCAATTTCTCGTCTCCAAAACCAGCATTAAATGCAATTTTTGAAAACCAAGGAGGAGAAGATTAAAAGGGGGATTGATTTTCAAGGTAATTCAAAGCACAAAACACTGAGCTTGGTTAATGTTTTCGCACAAAGATTGTGGGAAACGTGGTTTTCTGTTTAATGAAGGATGAACCAATCTGGGTGACTGCCTGGCTTCACTGTTTGCCTGCTGCTGAATGTACTTCAAGCTACATTTCAAACCTCTTGATGTCAGGACAGCCCTTCCTATCAATGGGACAATTTCTGTGAAAAACCAATGTCTTACAGGAGGCAGCTGCTTGGAAATGGAGCACCACAGACCCAGGTCTGACTCCCAGCTTCCTTTATGCTCAGCAGCTGTGCAAGTTTTAAGTCAGTCACAAACCTAATTCATAAAATAAAATAAATTCATAAAGTAAATTCATAAATTAAATAATTCATAAAATAAAATAAAAAATTCCCATACAAATGGGAATGAAAGCAAAGAATCTCCAATCACCTATAAAACAAACCTAAATAATTTTAGGTCTGTTGCAATATTTAACAGCAGCAGTAGAGCTGTACCATAGAAGAAATATCTGAACAGAGCTACCTGAAGTGAAGGAGAAATTCCTTGCCCAGAAGAAACCAAATTGAAACATTTTAATCTTTATTAAATGCTCTTATTTTTGTCCTGAAGGGAAGCTGCCTTGAAACACTCACCTGCTGCCCGATGTGTGTTTGTAACAAAACAGCTTCGAAGAGGAACTTTTTGTGGAGAAACCTGAAAGGATTTTAAATATAAATATATATATTTAAAGATCGCAGTCTTTTTATACTACTGTAGTACAGGAAGCAGCTGCAGATTGCCTCATTTTAAGGGGAAAACACCTCTCCAAGCAGCTGAGCCCTTAGAGCAACCTGCTCTTTGGCTGCCCAAATCCCAGTTCAAACTGGGTTTATACTGGTCTGGGCTGTGCCTGCCAAGCACCTCCAAAAGCCAGGTGGGCACGAGCAACACATTTCCAGAGAAGCACACGTGTGTATGGGGAGGTGGAAAGGAGGGGTTTTTGGGTGGACAGCCCTGACTCACACAGCTGGAGCCTGTTTTGGGTCAGATATGGAGAATCAGCAGCTCCTCTTGTCAGTCTGAAGCCTCGGGAGGTGAAGGGTGTTGAGTCTGTGCACATCCACCACTGCACGTCCCAAATTAGGATTTAACACTCAGAGCAGCTGGACATCTGCTCTTCAAAACGAGCAGCACTATGCATTTTTGCAGATGAAGCACTAACAAAACCTGATCTCATGCAGTCATTAAGACTAAAAGCCAAATATCACAACCGGAAGGCTGAAATAAAGGCCTTTTGACATTACTCATGCCAGTCTGTAAAATACCAGGTATGTTACTAATTATAACAGCCAAGTATCAAAAGTGACTGTTAAATAGAAAAGTAACTCTTGTACTTAATTGAAAATTTGCCATGATGCTTAACTTCTCTGAGTTACACTTCACTGAGAAATGAATCAGCCTAATTGGCTTCACTTTTGTGTGTAACTAATCTTGGATCTTTTCCACTTCCTAATTCACATGCACTTGCTGTAGGTTACAGTGTTTGATTTTTGTATAGGAGAGCTCTCTCTCATTTGGGAGAGGAAGAAGGATCCTAGTGCAAATAATGACACTGGAATTACTGAGCTGCTGGTGTTTGATTTCACAAATGCAAACTCTTTAAACGAAGAGATTTTGTCAAAATTGACCACAGAGTTTGTCCTTTAAAAGAAAGAGAATGCAAATTAATTAAATATTGCAAGCTCCTGGATACATTAAAAAGTTTTTTGCTGGAGGCAGACTAGAAAATTAGGAAAGCAGGGATGTCACAAGACATATTCAAAGAAAGTTTGTTTTAAGTATGTACCTCTTAGTTAAGAAATAACATCTCCAGTAGTAAAATTCTTGTGTGTTAATTTGAAGGAAGCTCAGGATTGGTTTTTTTTTATTTTACCACCTACCCAAAAATTCCCAGTGCCAGCAGATATCCCAGACATTCTAGTTCAGCATTTTTAATGTTTTGAATTATGCAGAGAGACACAATATCTTTTATTATAAGAGACATTAAAATGCAGCAATTAACAACAAACTGCTTGATTTGCAAGTTTGATGCTTTCATTTGAAAGAGGACCCAGTTAATTAAAACACTGTTCTACTGCAATAACATTTTTAATATAAATATATGGTCATCACACACAACAGTTCACACTGGGCACCACAAATTAATTCTGGCAGCAGCACTGATGCCCAAATTCTCATTTTTCACTGTCACATATGTGACAACAGCCCTGGAAAACACTGAGGCGTGGATCTGAATATGAGTTCATGTATCACAGAGGTACAGACCTTCTGATCCAATTTAAAGCTCAGATCAAGCAGGACCATGCAACACTCAATACCGAGCAATGCTCAGGCTCCACACAGATTTCGTTGGTAAGGATCAGCATAAAGAAACAAAAATTTAGCTTATGCAGTCTGTAGCCCACAGCTAAACCCCAGAGGTACAGGAGCCTGGCAATGCTTCACCCTCAGCCACTCTGAGAAATGATGTGAAACATCTCCCTGCTCCCAATTCTCTGTGCAGGGGTGGATTGGATCTTGGCCAGACCCAGCTTAGGATCCTGGTTTGTGCCTAACTGAAGGAGCTGCTCTGGAAAATAAGAGAGTTTGACTGCAGAGAACCTAAGAGCAGCATCCACTCACTCTGATGAGCAGGGTTTGTCCCAGATAAGCAGAATTTTCAGTAGGGGCAGAGTTTCCAAAAACACAGTCAATGGAATTGTAGATAAGAGAAACCAAAGCTTCCCTAAACAGCATAATTAAATACCACTTGGCTTAATTAATTTCCCTGGAAGATGTCCCCATTAAGTAGATTTTTTAATTAAGGGTATCCTGATTACCTACTGAGGTGTCTGTAGGTGGGCATTCAAGTGACATTAAAAATAAAATAGAAGAGAGACATGAGCAATGTGTTTACTAGGCCTTGCCCCTTTAGAAACATGGGATGGTTCAGCTGTCAATGAAAATTAAAGCAGGTACATGCTTTTTCCAGATTACTCTGTTGGTAATTACAGACAAAACAGGAATAATGATAACCATGAGGTCAAGAACCACTCGCTTTGAAGGATAGCCTAACCATTGAAAAAAAAAATAAAAGAGTTAAATTCTAAGATCTGGACAGGACCGTAAGAACAGCTTATTTTACATGGAAGGGACAATAGCAACTTCATGTATTGCAACTTCTAACTTCGCATAGATTTGAATAAAAAAGTGGAAGAGAAGGTCGTGGCATCTCTGAAGGAAGAAGCAGAGCTGTGGGCTTTTCTTTTCCTGTCATGCAGGAAACACCAAGAGGCAGATGGCAGGTCCCTGTTTTCCAAGCTAACCCTACTGTAACAGAGGATTTTCTTATCCATAACCTTAGTTCCAGATACATAAATATGTCCTTGGACAAGACTTCTCCTGCACTCAGGTTGAATTTATCTCTAGAAATTTTCCTGGTGCCTTGGAAAGAAGCCCTTCCTGTAGCAAAGCCAGAGAGTTTTCCAAGCAGACAACTCATCTCTCCCATCCTCAGTCCCAACCAAGTCCTATCTCCTCTCAAACAAGGAGAAACTCAGCTTTCCTAATCATCCTTCATCATAAATGCAATTAGCAGAGGATGACAGAGCTTTGAATATTTCTGCTTATTCTTTTTTCAAATTCCTATTTTGAAACAAAGGCAGGCCCCCAAAAAACCTGCAGCCTTTATGAATGAAGATGTTTATAGGGGACAGGTTTTCCCAGCTGTCAGGATAAAGGCTGCTGCTCTGGAGCACCGAGGGATGATTTATTGCTGGGGCAGAGATATTTATAAATAACAATTACAGACGTCTTGGGGGGCCAGGCACATCTACCACTTGCTGGTCTGGACCACCTGCACTCAGAGCAGTTTAGCAACACATTACACTGCTTGTGTTTAATTTTATTTTTTCAGCAGCTTAACAATTTGCTAAAATCACGATTCTCTCTGTTCTTGTTCATTCCTGGGTGAAGCAGATGTATTAATCACTGGCACACTACATGCAAAGAGTTCCTTCCCTGTCTGTGGTTTCTTGATCAGGGGCAAATTGGCTGCTGCCAGAGCAGGGGGATCTCCAGCAGCAATTTCTTGCACAGGTGAAAGGCCCAGGACTAAACTGGGGCATCAGACAAACAGCACCTTGAGAGATCCAACCCAAATGATGAAATAAAACAGCCATCAGAGATCAGAGCATGGAGCCAAGGCAGTGTTGAAGCTCCAGGTTGTGGCTCTGACACCGCTGGATTTGGGAGCAGAGAATGAGCCCGTGAGTTGTGTCTAAAAATGCCTGTAAAAGTAACTCACTCACCCTTATCTTAAGTGTTCTGTGAAGCTTCACATTACTGCTATGTAAAACTTGCTGAGATCTGTATCTGGAGTGTGCTGTGTACAGTGAGTTCCAGTTACTAATAGTATCATTAAAAAATAATTAGCTGGAATAAAAATGCTGTTTGTTGGCAGACCACTTGAGTTGTCTGTGGCATCTTCCAGTGACTCCATTTGAATTTTATGAAATTATCTTTCCAGTAAATCTGCCTGTGTTAATTAGAGAGACTGAGAGAAGCTTCATTCTGGGAGCAGCAGAGCAGAGTCTGACCCATGGTGAATGCACTCAACTTCAGCCTGAAGAACCTTGCCTCTGGCTTTTGACACCTGAGGTAAAACTAGAAAAAAAAATAAAATGTGAACACTAATGGCTAATTAGGGTACCTTCATTGCATCTCTTCCAGCCTTGATAGATATTTGCAGAGCTACAATGATGAATAAAGAGCAGTACATAATGGGGGGGAAGGGAAGCGTGATAATGGGGTTTGCAAAAATCCATGCTAATGAACCCTTCAGAAGGCAAATGGAAAATAAGGAGAAGTATCTGCAGCTGGAGTTATGTTTTGAACATCACCCAGGAGCAGGTCACAGACTTCCCAGCATGGCTTCTTCCTGGAAGTGTTCACCAGCAAACATCTGGCTTTGGTTCTGGTCTTTATCCAGACGTGGAAAGGGACACACTTTGGACTGGACTGAAGTTACCTGCCACCCCTGACCACATGCTTCCAGGTTGTAACAGGTCAGACTTGGGAAAAATTAAATTTGATACTTTTTAGGAAAAAGAAAATCATATAAACACATTTAAAAGTCTCTGAATACTTGGGCATATGAGGATGTGCTGTTAATTCCAGACTAGCAACAGCGCAGCAACCAGTGCAGATGTTTGAGTATAAATTAAAAAAGAAAACCACAAACACTCAAAGTTTCATTTTAAACACTCGCTTGAAACGTACAGTTTCTGAAAGTTAGTTTTCAAATTATGCTATGACCTATAGCCTTACTGTGAAAAGAATCAATTTGGGGAAAAAAATAAAAAGAAAGAAAAAAACTGTGGGTGCATGGTAAAGGTGTCACTTGGAACAAATCCCAAGCTTCTGTAAGAAGTGATTAGGAGGTCGATACACTACAAAGGGCAACAGCTGTGGTTGACCAATTAATTAATTAGCTAAAATATTACACAGGGAAAATACAAAACAGAGTGCAGAGAAACAAACAATCATAATTAGTTTAAAAATTCAATTCAAAATAAAGAAGAGAGATCAGTATTCACTCTGAAAAACACTGCTATGGAAACCACTACTTTTTGTGCTGAGGTGAAAAATGGCAATTTATGCTGCAAACCAGCCATCATTTTACAGGTCTGCTGGTTTAGTTGCTTTCTTAGCCCTTACAGGAGCAGGGCAAAGAGGTATCAAGTGAGAAAAAAAAGGTCACGAGTCTCATTCTAAAGAGAATTCACAGCACTAAAATAATTGTCAATTCAAAGAGTTATGTGGTTTCCACACAACACAACTAAGCAGTATCCAAATTTGGGTGAGAGTGAGTATAAAAGTCAATAATTTCAGAGCAGTGTTAGGAGAAGACATATAGAAGTAGACACTGAGCAGGGAGTAAATTAACACCAGCTCTTCCCCCAGACTGCAGCTTGCAGAAATGCTGGTTTCCCACCACAAATCTCAGTGGGGAGGAGAAAAGGGTCACCAAGACACAGAAGAGATTTGTTATGTAACTGGATTGCAATTCTTCATCTCAACTTAGAGAAGCTCTAGAAACCTTCCATGGCTCAGCTTTGCTGTTTGCATCACGTGAAGTTTGCACAGAAGTTTGCACAAATTGAGTCATTAAGCCCAACCCCCCAAATCCTAAATTTGCATGGATGATGCCCAAGCCCCTGCTGCCAAGAAACACCTGAAAAAAGTGTTTACATCAGTCATGTTGGTACATTTCTACCTGCTGGGGAAAAGGAAGGAATTCAGCTTCTGAACTGCCTGGTGTTACAAGTCCTTGTGCATAAAGGGAGAGAAATAATCTAAACTCAGGGATTTAGCTGTTGGTTTGAATAGGGCATTATTATCCTTCTGTATGTGAGTATTATTTATCATTCACATTGCTCCAACAATACACCCAGTGCTTTACAAACACCTGTAACAAAGGGTGCTGATGGATTAGAAACAGGAATACACAAGTAATGACTTGTAACTACACAAACTACCATGATATTTTTATACTAGATTTACAGAGCAAGCACAGCTCCCATCTTTTGCCGAAGGCTTAGATAAAAAGTAGTAATTAGCTACTAATGCCTTGCATATTTTGATACTACACGTCCAAGACAGGAAACGGGTTGTTTATGTTTGTGGAACACATCTTTGCAGCCATCACTGTGCCACGCTGGCTGGTTATTTTTTCTTTCAGAACAACCCAGCCAGCACGATGCACCAGTGACAAAGGGCTCATTAAAGCAAAATCTGAAACCACTCTGCTGGAGAGGGGTAACAGGAGCTTTTCAGAAGTGCCCACCATCATCAGCTTCAGACCCTGAAACAGCAAAGCACAGGAAAATCGTTGTAGCTTCTGAACTGTAGTGGTCATGCTCCAAGTGGAATTCTCTGTTGGAGCAGTGTTAGTAGGGCTCCCACCATCCTGTCCTTCTGCTTTTGGCATGAGCAAAATACAAACCCTTGGAGTTTACCAAAGTCAAATACGTATTTCCCATAGGAAAAACAATCTGCATGTGTCTCTTTCTTAAAAGATTTCTCATTATGGCAAAGAGGACTCTCTCAAAAGTCATTTTTCCAGACCGTAATTCAGAGCAGCTGCTGATCTAGCAACGAGTTTGCTGAAGCTTTTATTTAAAAGCAAATCTCAAGGAAAACCCTTTCTGCTCAAGTGCATTTTCTCAACCACTTCTGTTCTCCCCACTGTTTATTACTGAACTGCCTCAACTGGAGGCTTCAATATTGTTCCTCTGACAATGAGCTGACACAAAGTGGAAAGGCTGACTAGGACAAAAATTATGAAATGGGAACTGGAGGGGAGAAAATAAAGAAGATATATGTGACGTAAAAATTAAGTATTTTAAATCAAGTGAATCTAAGTATTCAGCCCAGACCTTGGAAAACCATTTGGAGCAGGCCCTTGGAAACCTTGTATTATTGATACTGAAGAAGCCAGTGGGAAACATGGATTAACACAGAGAAACAGAATTAACACAGAGGAAGCTGAAAATAATTCAAAGACATTCTTACCAACCTCAAAGACTTTCTGATGCACCAAATTTTGCCAGAGGGGACCCTCGTGCCTTATTTTTGCACAAAAGTAGACACCAGCCTTCCCATCAAGACCAAGAGCCACCATCAGTACTGGAGGTAATGAGTCTTCTCGTGGCTGCAAAACCCAGATCCAACACGAACCAGGCAAAACTGTGAGGATTTCGGCAACCAGTTCTGAGGCAGCAAGGCAAGGAGGCTGCAGGGGAGATTTGAGTTTCTCTGTGTTGTTTGGCAGTGTAAGGGGGAGCCAGGGAGAGCAGGCAGAGGAGGGACACCTTGGCAGCGCTGCCCTGCCTGGGAGCTCTTTGACCTGCACTCCACTGCAGTTTAACATTTAATAATTTCCATTCCTAATGCTTCTCTTGAACAGCAACGAGCAGAAACACCTACGTAAGTGCTCCACTGCATTCAGGCAGGTGCAGGCAGCACCTCTCCCCCTTCCACAACACCCCTCTTGCCACTCCCAACATTCCTGCTCCACCTCCTTCCCTGCTGTCCCCAGCAAAAATATTTGATTTATACGAGCAAACCGGACACTAAGCCATGCTTGTCTGGATCCTCCTGCCCCCTTCACCACACTGAATGTGTGTTCTGATACCACTACACAGTGAGCAGAATTCAGGTGTGGCCCTGCCATCCCCTCAGCCAGGAGGGAGCACAGGGCAGCAGCTGTTAATATTCAACCACCTTGTGCCAAGGTTGCAATGCAAGTAACATTTAAAAGTGATTACCACAGTCTTGTTGATTTACAAGCTTCTACCAAGCTAGATAACGAACAAAACAAAAAGGAAGTGGCTGGTTTAACTACAACCAAACACCAGGATATTAAGCAGTGTCCTTTGAATACATTTGGACTTTTTCATTTCAATAATTTCTCTGCAGTAAGAGTATTTCTGCAGCTGTTTACCTTGAAATCTAAAACTATCTCAAGCTTTGGCTCTTCTATTTCTCTTCAGTTACCACACATGCAAAATAAAGGATCTTTTTGTTATGTCATATTTATTGAATGTCTCTGAACTCAAGGACTGGAAGAAACTATGTAAAATTGAAAAACCCAAATGGTTTATAACTTGAAATGACCTTGCAGGAGATTTCTATATGAAATGCATAATAATCTGGTTTTACACACCTGGCTTATACAACAGTTGTTTGGCTTTAAGCTTCAATTCCTAAAGCTCTTGAGACAACAGCTCTCTGTATTTATGGCTAAGTTTGCACATTTATCTTTCAGTATTTCTCCCAAACCCTCAAACTCCAAAACTGGAGCTGATTTGGGCATCAATCAGTGACCACTTGCCTTGGAAATGTTTGATAGTTTTGCATTTTAAAACTGTCTTTATGAAAAATGCTGGTGAAACTGGCCAGGAAGCCTCTTCTCCTAATCTTGATTATTATATTTACTCATTTTCTGATTTAACCACCGAACTCTTACAGTACAGACATGAAGTGTGTTTAGACTCTTCTTGGTCAGGAAGCCTGAGCAGCCTAGGATAAACTTTAGGAACAGTAAAGTCTTGGGGAAGTTAAGGAGGGAGAATTTAAAAGAAAACCCATTTCTTCCTTGAAATTTCAAGGAAATTTAACAATGAAGCTGTGATTTGTGCTTTGAAGAGGAGAACAAGAGGAGAAAAATGTTATCCAGAAATGACAGGAGTGGCTCATCTCCTCTTTTTTTTGGGAATCCCTTTAGAATGAGAGCACCAGCAGCAGTCCCCTTCCCTGGTCAGGCACATCCTCACTCACTGCAGAGGGGCTGGGGCTTCCCATGGACCACCAGGCAGCTCTGGCAGGACCTGACACTGCAGATGCTCCCCCAGGAGATGTTGCTTCAACATGAACATGTGTCAAGGTTTGAAAACAAGCCAGCGAGAAAACTGCAACTCAGAAATACAACTTTAATAGGAAGAGGGAAAAAAAAGTAAAATAAATGCAATAATAGAAAAACCACTGACAGTCAGAATACAACCTGACACCCTGTCGGGCAGGGTGTTGGTAGCAGTCTGAATGAAGTCCTGTTGGAAGCGGTGATCCTGTAAAAGGGTGTGGTCTCAGAAGGTCCAGCGGTGGCTGTGTAGCTCTCATCCTCTGGGAATCCAGTGGAAAAGGCTGCTGGTGGTCAAAATCTTAGCTTATATCCAGAATGGAATGCTTGGTTCCTCCCTCTGGGCGGAGCATCTCACAATGGGATGATGTAATTTTGTCAGTCATGTGGCGAGGCCTTGATGGGCCATTAACAGGAGATAGTCCAGAAAGGGTTATCTGTGAGGCATGTGGCAAAACCCATTAACAGGAGATAGTCCGGAGGGAGGAGGCAACACCACCCACCTGGTTTGAACAGCTCATGTAGAGGGTGATAGAATACACTGCAACCCAGGACAACATGAAAGGCTCCACAGCCTGCTTGCAACCCTCAGCTGAGGCTCCCCCATTCCACATTGCTACATGCAGTTAGAATTCAGCAGAGTCTGTAATTGATTTAATTGTTCCTGGTTTTCTCTTCAGGAAAACATCTGAAACCAGGTCATTAATGCCTCAGCTCTTTCCACTGTCTGGGCTTATTCAGTGGCATTTCTTGGAAGTTTTACATTTTATTTCGTTATGTAAATGCTGAAATCTGAAGTACTACTACTCAAGGTGCTGTGTGCATATCTGCATTGAACAGGGTTCTGTTCGGCAGTGACAGCACCTGAAGTTTTTGAAATGGCTGCTAAATGACAAAAAAAGAAAGAAAAAAAACCCCAAAAAACAAACAAACCCCCCCCCCCTTCCCTTCCCAG
>VZRO01003865.1:664115-691010 GCA_013397915.1 Daphoenositta chrysoptera
CCCCCCCTTCCCTTCACAGAAGCCCTGTCCTCAGCAGCTGCTGCTCTACTCATGGAGTAACCAGTTGAATCTGCCTCTTCACTCCCTTTTCTCCTTTAGAAATTCCTGCTTTTGGCTCTGTGTTACCTCCAGACTTACTGTGTCAGTGGCCAGATGCACACTTCTTGTCCAGCACTAATTCCCCACCCAGATATTCCTGCAGAAATGCAGGTTCCCATAGGAAATAATGACTTGGACAATAGAAGGGTAACCCCTCAGCTGAAACTCAATTTCCTCCCTCATTACTCAAGCATCAAAGATTGAATATTGGAAAATTTCACTAAAAGAGGACAATGAATAGGTGCAAACATAATCGAAGGGAACTCATTTAAGACTCTGAATGAATATTCATGGGAAAATATTTCTGCATTGTTTGCCTAGCTCTAATTGTGTTCATTAAAGAAAAGCTTCATTAGCGAAGGCAAGAGCATATTGTTGGGCACAGCAGTGAAAAAAAACACAATCCCAGAAATAGCACTTACTGTTTTTTTGAACACTGTGCACAGGTTTTTCAGCTACTGGTAACAAAGGAAACATTTCAGAGTTATAATGAGCTCAAATGTTTGTATTAAGAATTCAAATCCCATAAAAGGGATGGGCACAGTTCAAGCTTCTCACAAAACAAACAGTAGCACCAAAAATATTGACAGAGAATTTTGAAGGAAAGGGTTAGATTCTGGGAGCAGCTAATGGATAAATAATAGAACGACTGCCATGCATCAGGGTAGATGTGCATCATTGCCCAGTGATGGATGACTTCTGGGTGCTTGTGAATATGTTTCCATCTAATTGCTGAGGCACAAAGGTACAATTTCTTGTCTTGGTGCCAGCTAACAGAAGAGGGCTCTGTTTTTCAGCAAAAACACCCTCAGTTCTGCAGGCCACTAGCACACATCAACAGCCTGGCTGCACACTGAGGTAGGCTTGAAACTGGGTGTTTACTGGGCAAAATCAAGGTTTCCTTTCTCTGAGAAATGCTCAACGCTCTCACTGCCATTAGCAGGGTATCAGCATTCCCCCTTGGGTCGCAGTTTGGGGACCCTGCTCAGCAGTTCCACACCCAGGTCCTGCATTCCCCCTGTGGCCAGTGATTCACCCCAGGAGATCTCCCTCCATCCTGAGGAGAGGATCTGGAGCCAAGGCTGGGGTTCTGCCTGATATTGGGCGTTGCAGTGCTGGTGTTGCAATAATCAGATTCATTTGTGGTCTGAGTGCTTTAGGAGAACTCAGCTCAGGGGACGCTGCAGATCCTTCATCAATAAATAAAGCTGATAACACTTGTCTTCTTCATGGGCCTGGGGAGATTAAACACAGCAGGAGGCACTTTTACAGCCTTAGAACCACACAGGTACCACAGTGACAGATCACCTCTGATAAACATTTAATGTGATGGCCGGGAATCCAGCCAGGGATTTTATGTAAAGGACAGTAAGTTTTGACTGGAAGCATCTGCCTCAAATACCCCCAGCCTTTAACCTCAAAGGTTTAAGTGAGGAGTGACTCACTGTATCCTGCACATACCTGAGAGAGGGATAAGGGTCCTGAATCCAAAGCTGCAGCTCATTTATACAAAATAATTCTGCTACTTCCTTCGCTTTACCAACAGCATCTCAGGGAGGACCATCCACTATCACTAGCACTTTTCAAATAAATGGGATAAATGCATCGCATTTTTTCCTTCTCTCACATATTTTCCCTAGATTTATGTTCCAGTTTTCATCAACATACAGCTCACTGCAAAAAAAAAGCCCATTCAAATAGCAGAGTAACATTTTTTTGAGTAGGTATTTGCTCACTGTATGTGTGTATCTGTTATATTAATGTGCATTTTCATATTTTTATAACATTTCTGTGTGTAACAGGCCTCTCAGAAGAATGATTAAATGGTTTTTTTCCCCAGAATGGCTTATTGTCTAGGACAAACACTACCTAGTCAAAACTTGTCCCTGTCCATGGCAGGGGGTTAGAAGAATTTAAGGTCTCTTCAACTCAAACCATTCTATGGTTTCTCTCCCTTCTTCCTCAGTTTTCCTGCTGAGATTCTAGCTTTTCTTCTTTTTAATATATTTGCCATGTTTTTCAGGATTTGGACACATTATTTTTATTTGCTCACAATATTTCAGGTTGTGTCAGTTACACAGTAATTTTGTACTCCTAACACCACTTCTGTTTCTCCTCCTTACAGTCACCCTAACAGAATGCCTCTAAAGCCTCTCACTGATACAGAATTTACACACAACAGCCCAAAAGATTCCCTCAAATATTTATTTATTTTTAGAAAAGCTGTGAAAGGAATTTGAACAAGGACATTACAAAGTAGTGCTACTGCTTCTCCCTTAATTTCTCTCATTATTTTTCCTCACATACACAGAAGGTTTGATCTGGAGGAATCAGTATTTCCAAGACATCAGAATTTGGTGGCAGTGACCTAACTCTGCCTGTGTCCAACCCCACCACTGACACAGGGCCAGCTTTCCCTCCAGCCCACTTCAGCAACGACAGCAAAAAGGATGAAATTTGAATATTTTTAATAATATTTTCTTTTACATACACTAACAGGTGAGAGCTTTCCCCCTCCTCCCCCTTTTTTAAAAACTATACATGAGAATGACTCTGTTCAATAGTTCCCATTCCTGACAAATGGCAGAGTTCCCATTTCAATTTATTTTGATGTGTGTGTTAAGTCATGACAGGTATCCATCCTTGCCAACTAGCTCTGGCATGAAAATAAGGAAGCCCAGGAGAATAAGAGCATTTCAAGTAGTAAATAATATCAATGAAGTTTGAAAGGAGAAAAAAAGATAAGCATATACTTTCTGTTAAAGAATACCCAGCTGGAAGAAAGCTTTCTGTCAGATGCAACACAGGCTGAATTAGAGCTTTTCTAGTTGTAAGAGCCAATCAGCTACTGATAATGGGCAAAAAACCCCAGTGTGGCGGATAGAATGGAATTAATGAATTTGATATTGCCATTATAATGACTTCCAGAAATAAAGTCAGAGGATCCTGACCTGCACTGCCTTGTGTCCCCACAGGCACTCAGCTCACCTGTTCCCCACAAACCTGCTGGTACTGACCAGGTTCACAAGGGAAAGATAAACTGGGACATGGCCCTTGCCCACTGGTGGCTTTTGCTCTGCATCCATCAGATGCAAACACCACGACTGAGGAATAAACCCACCAGTGTTACAGGAGAACAAAAGGTAGAGGAAATCCTGCTGTGCTCTGCCTACCTGGACAAGTTGAAGGCAGAATCAGAAATTTGGTGAAAGCCTGAGGAAAAGTCTCTTGAAAGTAAATTACTCAATTTGGGGGGTTTATCTACCCCTTGGATGCTTCAGGGTGCTCTCAGATGCCTTCTGACTCCACCAAATGTGAGGAAATCGAAAGGGATGCCTATAAAATCAGCTTATGAGGGGGATTTAGCTTTCTGATGCCCATTCCAGGATGTTCCACTCATCCAGGAATGAGTGTTTTATGGGTATTAATGCACCTGGCTCCCATTAATCACCAGGGGGTCACATATGTGGAAAGAGCACATAAAGATACCATAAAGAGCACATAAACACACCAATAAAGGGCACATAAACACACCAATAACACTCAGGCTCTGGGGCTCACAGGACTATTTGAGCCCTGCAAGGTAATGAAGAGAAGGGAACCCAAACTCACAGCACAGTACATAAATATACTGACTGCAGATAAGGAGTTTATAATTATTTCTGCCAGGGCTATACGTAACACCACTTTAAGTTGGATTAGGTGTCTCTTCCTGACAGAAATATCACCAGATAAAAATCAATAAAGCTGTTAAAGACCTCAGCAGATTTATCACCTAAATATTACACCTGATATTTTCTCACAGCCCCCTCTAAAATGCAACCTTTTGTCTTACTGGCATTTCCCAAATGTGAGAAGCTAAAAAGATTCAAAAGCCAGCACTGCAGGAAAAGGGAGGCTTCATGGCTAAATCAAATTAGACTAACATTACCTGATACAACAGGAACATCTTCCAACAATTACTTTTTGACATACTAATCTATGAATTGAACACTCAATTGCAACATTTTTAAATGGCTGTTTTGGATGTCTGCATGTGTTGAAAAAAATAATCAGCTACGGTTGGGTGGGTATCTGCATGGATGGTGAGAATTTCCACCTTCAAGACAACTCCTCAAACCATATCAGAGAGAAAACAAAGTCAAAAATTTATAGGAGCCATTTTGTTTTTATAGGTTTTTCCCACTAGATCTAACCTATGGACACTATGGAGCAGTTCACCCCAGACAAGACCAGGTACAGGCAGCCCCAGCCTTGTCCCAACATGATGCTCGGGTGAGAAAATCCATCAATATTGACAATATATATCCATTAATAACATGTGGCAATAAATGCTGCTATAGTAATACAAACACTGGAATTAACACCGACATTGCAGAATGCTAAATTAAAGTGCACCCACTGTGAAACCCAACCTAAAAATAATTAAAGACTTAGAACAAGATGATGTACATAGGAAAGAAGGAAGGTTTTTCTGCTTTTCCAGCTGGACAACAAAGATATGACGAGGTGGGAACTGCATGAAGGTCCCTCGAGTCCCAAATATTACCTTAATCTACAGAATATTTTTCCTGCCAGAATTTTCAGATGATCTTCTAGCAATCCTGTCCATCTTCCTTCATTTTTCAGCCCTAAACTCTATACAGTACATTGATTTTTGAATGTCTACTCCAAGAGCTTTCTTTGTTTAAAGAATTTTATTAAGCTTAGCATGCAGGAGGAAGGAGTAATAAGCATTAGCCAGACCATCAGAAAGAAAAAAAAGTTAAAAGTAATAAAGCATAAAGTGAAATAAATAATGAGGGGGAAAAATCAGATTAAAATGAAGCTCAAATATACAGTCCTCTAATCTGCAGAATTTAATATAATTTATACTCTTAATGATTCCATATTCCTTCCTTATTGAATTTCCTCTATTTAACTGATATTGATGTCATCCCAAATGCAATTGCCCTACATTGGTGCCAAGAGAAGGAAGCCCAGCTTCAGTAGTTTTCCAGAAACAACTTCCCATTATCATCCTTCCAGCTTCAACAATGCAGTGCTCCCCATAACACGATGTGGATGGGTTCTCATTTGTATGCACAGCACCTCTGTTGCAGGAGCAGTCCAGGATCACATCCAAATGTCTTATGGGCTTTTTATAGCTACAGTACATTTGATTTACTGCTACTCCAGCAAACTGTTGTGCTTATTACCATTGTAAGCCAAGGCACTTATATCCTTTTTGCTTTTCATGTCCCTTGTATTATTGCAGTTTTAAGAGGCTCCAGTGAAAGATCATTGATGAAAAAATCAGACTCGTCTTATATTTTCAGCTTATAATTATCTCATTTGAAAACAGAGAGTATTTCCTGGCCACAACACTGTTTTTAGTAGTGATACTAAAATTTATGCAAAACAATCCTTTTTACTACCAAAAAACGAAACAAACGAAACAAAAACTAAACCAAACAAAACCCAACCAACCCAAAACAACAAAAAAACCCCCCAACCCACCATGAAATATTTAAGTCATTGAGTAACAGTTCCTTAAATACTTAATACTGCAGTATATTGGTATTCCAAGCTAAATTTCAGAAACTTGAACTGCACTTGAATTGCATTAATGTTTATCTTAGATTTACTGGAACATCTGCACCCCCAAGGGAAATTATTTTGGTAATTAGAAGACAGGCATGCTTTTTTTTGATTAGCTGACAGGGTCAAGGATTACAAAGTAACATGTCCTGACACAAAGATTTCAATAATAAAAGACCCAAGTAGATCCATGAAACACCTTTGCACACCTATACTGACTTGATTTTTAATTAGCACACCTTGACTTCATTATTACATCTACTTTAAGTTATGATTTCTTGTCAAAAAGCCAAGAAAGGAGACTGTGGAACAGATTAACCAATAGTATCAATAGTCCATGTATTTGGATGCAAAAAGGTTTATTCTAGAAGAAGTTTTCCAGGTAGTAAATGCAAAGAGAGATGATTAAAATAAAAAGTTTTCAAAGCTCTTTTACTTTTTTCCCCTCTCACTCAGTCTTAAGGGAGTCATAGATCCAGCCAACAGTCAGGGATATCATGAACTCCACTTTGCCAGAAAAGGCACAATGATTTTGAAGGAAAGTCTTCACTCCACGGTGATTACAAGACAATGGCCCCAAATTAAGGCCTGATGGATGCTTAAGAGGGTTTGCCACATCCTCCCTTTTCCCCTTCAAGCGTAAGGAATGCGATTCTCACACACGCACTGATTACATATTCAAAGCTGCTACAATGGTTAGCAGTCAACCAATCCCCCTTTGCAGATTTTCATTTGGCTTCAATTCATAGGCAGAACCCACGGCCAGGAGAAAGATACACACTTCAAGGTTAATTTTAGAGCCCTCATAATTTCACCTCAGATTTTGATCAAAAATTGCCTCCTGTTTTTTTCACAAGAAAAAAACCAAAAACTACTCACCTTTCGAATCGCTGGTATCCTTTAAGAAATCCTAACTTTAGAAAATAATTATTATAGCAAGGTCTACACCTCAGTCTTTAAGAATAATTAGGGTCTGTAGGGATTCCAAATGATATTAAGATGCATATTTATCATAGCCAAGTTAATTAACACTCTTCATTAAGGACAAAATAATTAAACTAGTCATGTTTAATGAAATTTCAGTGATAGTTGATGTCTCCAAGTAGGAAATCTAAAATACATTAGTTGGACTGATTTGTTACAAGTCAGATTTTTACTAATTAAATGTCCTTTCACAATTTATGTTGAACTCCCTTTTCCATTTCTATTGCTATAAAACAAAGGCCTCATAAGCTCCCAGCCACTTCTTCTGGTGTTTGCAAAACTACCTGAAATTTCACACCTAGTGCAATTTCTAGAAAAGCATTTATTTTTACGTGTATATTTTTTGCATTAATTTTAATTATTCCTAGACATTCAAAAGCTTCTCCAGGCTGTACCAAACCCATCTTCCTCCCCGTGTCCCATTTTGTCTGGTGTTTCCTGAGCTCTCCTTGCTGTGGCAGCATCCCAGCTGTTGAATGCTCCCATTCATATCCTTATCAGAGCACAGAATTGTGCAAGTGGGGACCACAAAATTACCTAGACAAATTGCCTCTGTCCCATCTGGTATTTATTCAAATTAGGTATCAGTGTTAAAAGCAGACTCGAAGTCAACACTGCTTTAATTTCCATCAGCTCTGCACCGTTTCAGGTGGGGAATTGCAGGGACAGACCCTGTGGTTTCAGCCCAAGCATTTCCTGATGAGCTCCAGCAATCAGCACGTGCTGATCTGTCCTCTGCTCCTTGGGTGCCTTCTAGATACGGAAAGAAAAGATCCAATTTGGAGAACGTGTAACAATTAAGCCGGAGCTGAAGAACTCCACCCTCCCCTCCGTTTTCTCTTGTTTAGAGACAGAATTAAAATGTGATTTTTAGTCATCAGCTGACACCTTCTCTGCACAGCACTTTTGCACCATATGGTGCAGCTCCTGCTCAGCACAGCTGAAGCCAGGGCAGAGCAGGGTCACTGGAAGCATGGTTTGGATCCAAGGTCATTTGAGATGCATAATTTCTCCATTCAGACAGGCTGGCTGGCCTCCTATGAATAAGCTCTGGACTCAGATCAAGATCCCTGATAATTAGGAGATAGATCTGTTCTGATTGTCTTCTTCCTCAGCCATAAAAAGCAGTGGCCCAGCAACTGATCATGACAGGACTCTGCTTTACTGGAAAATTATCCCTTCAGAAAACAATGACTGATGCAAAAAATAAAATTCAATACTGCTGCAAGACAACCATTTCAGACAGGCTTATTGATCTGCTGATTATCTTTTTGTAATATACAGATATTTTGGGTTGTCACACAATGTTCATGTATCTCTTGGCTTTTAAAATCATGTTTATCTCTGTATCAGTACAAGATAGAAATTACTAAATAGAGGAGGACAGCATTGATTTAGTGGCTTTTAGTTCCATGTAACAGATTTGTTTTCAAGAGCTTTATATATTTCAACAAAATTTTTCTCCATGGTTTAGAAATGCACTATTTCTGCCTCTCTGCTGCGTGGCACTAATAAGTGGGCTCTGAGTACAGGATACAAAGCAAATGTTATCACAAGAATCCTTGTACGTGCTCTTCACAGAGGAGAAAATTGTAGTTAAAGCTCAAACACTGACAAAAAAAGATTAAAACCCAAAAAATATATAAATCATTGTGCTCATTACTCCTGCCCAATCATTTTTGTATTTCACCATGAAGACGGTGCCCTTCATACTGAGATGTGTGACCATTACTGTGGTGGCTTCCTTTGAAGGCTCCTAAGTATCCAGCAACATGCAATGGTTCCTTTATGTAAATTACAAAGCCTGAAGGATGATCTGTGCCACAGAAGTTGCCCAAGCAAGAGAACAAAGCAGCTGAGAGTACCTGCAGTGAGCCCAGGAGGGAAAGCTTACAAAGGGCACCATCAGTTTCTCTAAGAGAGACAAGTCGGGGTCCCAAGTGCCAAAGAATCAGAACTGGGACCCCCATCTGGGGACTGTCACCCTGGCCAGGGCAGCAGTAGCACAGAGCCCCTTCTGACCCTGCAGCTGCTAAACACAAAGCAGCATGTGCACAGATTTGCTGACAGGAACACTTCCATGTCCCCTTTATTTATTGGGCTGCATCTCTGACTCTCCCATCAGGCTGAGCTTCCTCCTTACACTGCTGTCACTCAGTTTATTATCTTGATTTATTCTTTCGTACACGTATATATATAACACCAAACAACCCAGCAGGTTGGCAGTATTTTAGTGACATGGAAAGCAGAGGGAGATATTAATACATGGAGGATCACATATGCTGGTATTTAGGCTGAGGACTCACAAGTTCTACTGAAGCATGATATGAAAACAATAAATGCTCTTACAAGGGTGACCAGAAAAGGAGAAGCTGATTAGGTCAGTGCTTTGGAAAGCAGACACAGCTCTGACTCCTGATGCACCTGAGAACCTCCTTTTCATTTGTTTTTCTCTAGTGACAAAGCAATTCCACTGGGCATTAGAATAATTTTCCAACCACAGGCTTGGAAAAGAAGAAATGTCTCTTGCCCTCCATCCACACTTAAACCTGAAGTCTGAAAATCTGCTTCTGGGGTTGAATTTATTTCAGTCACCAAAACCCAGTCATGTTGCCAAGTGTTATCAATAAGTGACATTTTAATTATTGCCATAACAGCTGATTCGTGGATTGACTCCACAACTTGTTGAAGTTGTAAAGTAGATATGTTTATGCAACATTGAGGCGCGTGGGGATCACTCCTCCAAAGGCATGCGCCATCAGTAGTGCTTATCTCTAGATTTATCTCCTATAGTGTTACATATGCGTTGTTTCGTACGACCTAGCCCCAATTCGTATTATAATGAGCTTAAAAGTCATTTCCATCTGCCTTGTGCCTGCGCTGTGCCTCCTGGTGGTCGTGAGCCAGGGTCTCGGGATGAAGTAAACGAGTCTTCCACAGGATTGAACTTTTTACCTTGTTTCCTTACGCATGCTCCCTGGTCCCTTGGTCTTAGTCCAAACTTCAGGGCCAACTTTGGGGTCCAGAGAACAGGAACTAAGTTATGGTAGGCTTCCCTTTATCAATGGTCCTGCATCGTCCTGTTCTGCTTTGGCAAGTGCAATTCATGTTGAGCAAGCGATACATACTGCTTAGCAGTTTCTAGCAAGCCCCCTTTAACTATTTTGGCAAGCAGCTTCTAACAAGCCTCCCTTAACTCTTTCCCCCTTGTATCACAGCAACAAAACCAAGGCCACGAAGTCTCTGAACAACATGACATACACCTCCCTTCAGCAGGACCTATCGCTGCCAGGGAGAAAAGAGTGTCACCTTAAAAGAGTTCTGTCAAAGGGGGATTGAAAGAGCTGCTGCAAGTGGGAAGAATTTTTCTTCTCCCTGTTCAGCACAGGACTGCACTCTGAGTCTCCTCACTTAGGTTCAGGAAATATTAATTGGCTGCTTGGAACTGGGCTGGTAAAGGGACAGTCACAGCACTTAGTTTTAGTTATCTTCTTCAGGGCGTTGGTTGGCACCTGCACCTCTGTGGCCCTGAGCAGAGCTGCTGGAGGGGTTACCTGCCTGCTTTGAGTGCAATACATAAAGCTAAACAGCACAAACAGCCCCTCTCCAGGTGCACTTCATGAAAAGGGACATATTAGATGGAGATTTATAAAATAAATACAGTTTTGTCAAAGCAGTAGAACATGATTTTTTATTTCATTTCCCCATGTTAAAAGCAGTGACAGAAAATCTCTTTACTTAGGATCCGATATACAGGTACTGCACAAAGACACATTTCTTACACAAGAGAAAACCTCACCCCAATAAAACAACAGCAAAACCCCCATAATTGGTTATGAAATTGGACACTGATAAATCTGAAGGTGATACACAATCTAGAAAGGATTAGCTTTGTCTAGCCTTGGGATAAACAATTCACTGTAGCAAAGACCTTTAACAAAATGTAACGAGGTGGAGAAGGAGCCTGACACCAAAAGCACAATAAAATGATAGTGACTCTCTCTCTCAACATATCCTGGTAATCTTTAGTCCACACAAGCATGAAAGTAACCCTGTTGAGCACAAACAGCACACAGCAGAAATAAGGCATCACCAGAGCAACAGCCCCAGCCAAAGCTGAGGGGCCTCTCCTGGCAGGACAGTCCTACGAAATTAAACTAAAAATACAATATGAAAGGCAATCACGTACCTGTGAGGAACAGGTGTCTTTTTAAGAAACACTTCAGGCTTAACCATCATCCCTTAGGCCTAGCGCATAACTATGGCAAAGCCCTACCCATTCAGGCTCTGCTTCCATGTATATTTGAAATTCAGGATTATTTCCTTCACCTCCTCTCCCTCAGTTCAGGTCCTGGGTACCTCAAGCTGCCCCAGTCCCTTCTTGCTGCAGCTCTTTTCAATTCCCCCCAACTGGCAGGGTCCAGATGGGGTTAATTGAGGAGGGGGAGAGTATCTGTCACCCATGTGGCAAAACTGTTTCTCCTCAAGGATTCATTTCCACAGCACCCAGGGCACAGAGCACAGGCTCAGTTCCTTTCACACGCAGCTCTTTTTGACAATATTTGGGAGCTAAGAGCTCAGTAAACATATTTGGCCTTTAAATTGCATTTGTGTGTTGGAATAGAATGGCTGCACAGAGTCAGCCTGCTGAGAGTGCCACAACACTCAAGGCATCCTTGAGTTTGTGTCATTCATGGTTTCTTTGCATCATTCGTGGCGTCTTTTAGTTCGTGTCTGTCCTAGGTTACAATGTAAGATGTAACCAACAGGATGTATTCTATTATCATCTTCACAAGCTGTTAAAGCAGCTGGGGCAGTGTTGGTTATCTCCCACCATGACCCATCCCTGATAACTCCCTCCGGGAGCGCTCTCTGTTAATGGGCAATCAAGGACCCACCCCATGACTCACAGAATGACATCAGCCCATGGTGAGATGCCCCGCCCAGGGGGGAGGAGCCAAGCATTCCCACCTGGATATAATCTGGGCTTTGGAACAGCACAAACAGTCCTTCCCTACTGGATTCCCAGAGGACAAGAGCTACCTAACCATCAGTGGACCTCCCAAGGAAGACCAAACCTTTCTACAGAACCACTGCTTCAACAGAATCACTTCAAAGAGGACTGCAGCCACTGCTTAATTGGACTGCAGCCACCACCCTGCCTGGCAGGGTGTCAGGTTGTATCCTGACTCTGTCAGGTTAAGCTAGTATTTCTGTTTTATTGCTTTGTTTTCTATATATACTAGTAAAGAACTGTTATTCCTATTTCTCATATCTTTGCCCGAAAGCCCCTTAATTTCAAAATTATAATAATTCAGAGGGAAGTGGCTTACATTTTCCATTCCAGGAGAAGCTCCTACCTTCCCAGCAAACACCTATCTTTCAAACCAAGACAGTGTAATTCATGGCATCTTTCAGTTCACGTCTCTGCTGCTCATGGGGGTGTGGAGGCCAGAGGACCATCCCCAGTTTCCCCCAGTGCCAGCCCTGTGGGACCTGGGGGCTCTGCTGGCCCCAGATGTTGCTGGTGCTGGAGGAACATCTCATCTCTTCGCAGCCCTTTGGGTGCAGGGGTTTTATAGCAATCTACAGCCCCCCAGTAACCAGCAGCAGGGTTTGATTTATCATCCTGTGCTCTGGACAAGCAGCTCCCAGACCTTAGGGCAGATCCCTTGTGGGTGGCACACCCTGTGTGGGGGTGAAAGGAGACAAGCTCTGCTAAATCCACAGCAATCTCACCTCCACCACCCAAAAACAGCCTGGAGTGGCTGTGAGTGACTCCAGAAGTGTATAAGAGCCCCCCTTTATGAAGTGCCCATCCTTCTGGGACCTTGGCAGTCAGGCTGAGGAGTGGCAGCCCAGGCTCTGGGTTAACTGGGGTAATTACAGGTTAAATCCTGGCCCTGTGTTAATATTGTTACACCACCTCGGGCTTTATTTCCTTATGTCATAGCCTTCTCTTGGCTGTTTCACCTTAAAATTTCACAAATCTAGTAAAACCCAAAGATCTCTGCTGGTCTGGCAGTTTCCCTCATCTCATAATTTCTAACATAGACACAGGAGCAAACTAATTCTTCTCTAGATAGAATTTTCTTCTCCCATGCAGCACTTTAATTGTTGTAGCTTAAGTTCTGTATGTCCTTCCCAAATCCCACCACATGGCACTGCAGCATCCTTTGTCACTCCCTAAGTCAACAGTCTTCCCAGCAAGCCAGCCAGCCCAAAGAATAAATTCATATGCAAAAATTACATTATTCCTATAGGCAACTTCTGTTATGAATAAAGCCTGAAGACAGAACCCAATTCTCCGTGCAAAGCCAATGTTCAAACTCCTAAATTAAAAAGAAATCTCAGGCAGGTGGAAGTGCTGTTCTGGGACCTTTCTGGTGTTGCAGTTGCCAAGGAAACATCTTCCTTTGTGCCCAGTCAAAGGCTCTGGCTGTTTGGAGCCTCATCCCAGCTATGCCTGAATGTGCTGCAGCATCAGGATTGAAGTGAAACTGCTAGAAATACTCTGATAAAAGAAAATATTAAAAATAAGGGTTTCCTCGTGAAAACATCTCTCCCTAAAGAAAAAAAAAAGGGAAGGAGTAGCTGTTCTTGTGAAGCCTGGGGGCTGTGGTTGCAGACTCCCATGGCAGGTGGGGCCTCACCTTCAAAGGAGAAGGGAGAGGCTCACAGGGACAGCTCTTTGTGTGTGATGCACTTCAGCAGTTAAAGGTAATGCATAATAAACAGCAAAACTTTAAAGGATATTTCTGACTTAAAAGTCACGCTCCTCCCTATAGCGTTGACCTGCACCAGTAGTTAAAAGAACTGTCAGGAAAGAAATAGCATTAGTTCTTGTTTCATTACTACTTTTCTTCTTGTAATAATTGTAATTATTTTCTTCTTGTAATAATTACCTAGTCCAGGGGTTTTCTATGAGTTCAGTGTAGACACCAAAGGAGTCTCAAATGGAGTTGGCTTTTTTATGTCTAGAACTGAATTATTTCCAGTGGTACTGATTAATTTTTTATGAGGAATAAGAAAAACAATTGCAAACCCACTGGAATGACGAGGACATCTCTCAAACCTTGGCTTGATCTTGGTAAAACTGCTTAGTCGCTGCTAATATATTTACTTTTCTGACATTGATTTACACTAGAATCATAACAAAACAATCCTGGTTTAATGGATTAGCCTTCATTCCTTGATGTATTCTTAGTCTAAAATTAATAGCACCCTCAGGTTACTTTGGTTTTTTGTAAGTGGTTTGTATTAGGTACAACATATTGATGTGGCTTCAGTGCATTTAGCTTGCCCTTATTTTAGTACAGGCTGATGTAATGGTCACCCTACATCCACCTAAAGTCGAAGCCAGGACAGGAGATTTACAGAGACAGGGGACATAAGCAAAGTAGGAATGAAAAGTGATACCAAGAATCTGAGATTTCCTTTCAAAATAAAGGGGAGTAGAAATTAACAGCTTAAAGTAACTCATCCCACACTCTTTGGACCCAAACGACCACTTAAATCTCTTAAACATAAAGATGTGCAACAAAAAAAGTGTAACATGGAGCAGAAGAGTGTTTGAATCCATGGTGTTGCTGTGGGATGAACTGTGCCACAGAACGGGATTCCATGGATCTCAATAGTTACTCTATTTTACCACAAATTATTAATCCCATTTTACAGGACCCAGTATCATCACAAAAAACCAAAAAGAAGGCCATGTGATTTGATAATTTCCTACATATCCCAGGAAGGGCTATTTAAAATGAATGTAAAACTGAGCAGGAAAATGCATTT
Source organism: Daphoenositta chrysoptera (assembly GCA_013397915.1). Taxonomy (NCBI): domain Eukaryota; kingdom Metazoa; phylum Chordata; class Aves; order Passeriformes; genus Daphoenositta; species Daphoenositta chrysoptera. Next base: position 678,570 of record VZRO01003865.1, read on the forward strand.
TCGGTAATATCAGGAATCTCCAGTAGACATTATTGCCATGTATTTTAGGGAAGGAAAGAGGAAGCCAAACTTTCATCATTCTAAATGCCATTTGGCCTTTGATAGTAACAGCACTAGAACAACAAGGAAAAACCACCCAGAATAGAGCAATCGTTTCAACTTTTATTGTGGAAAAGGTTCCAAAGCATTTTTACCTTCACTGGCAAGATGCAGCTGCAGACAGAAATGATTCTTGTCTCTTCCAAAGGACAGGAGTTATGCCTTTATTGCAGCAGTTTCAGGATATCTGAGAAAATTTCAGGGATTATTTGTAACACGAAACAAAAGGCCAGACAGCTAGTGCTGGATTAATAAAATGGAGAGGTAAAAATATTTTCCAGAAGTTTTTCAACTTTTGTTTATTCATTAAGACAAAAGCCCTATAAAAGGAGAAAATTGTTTGAAACAGTCCTGTGGATGAAGGTGAAAGCCAAGCTGGCAAGAGCTCCAGTTTATGTAAAAATGCTGGGAATGTGACTGGAGAAGCTGCTTCCCACCAGGGGATGGGAATCCTCTGCTTCCTCCCTCCTGTGCCAGTTGTTGATAAAGCACCTTCCCTTTGCACCTGTTCCGCTGGAAATCTGAAACTCCCCACTCATCCAAATGGATTTTCATATTCCCATCCCACGTGAGAGAGCCAGGAATTTCTGAAACCACTCAAAACCAGCCCTGGCTCCCCCAGCACTTTCTGAGCCCAGCTCTGTGCACATAAACTGGGGCAAATCCCCCCAAGCTCAGGGGTCACTGCTCCAGTTCTGTGTGCGTTAAAAGAGCTCCAACACAAACCCTGCTCCAAATCACAGGACTCCTGGCAGATGTTGTTGGAGCAGATGCAGGAGTCCTCCACAGGTAGCTGTTTTTCCATTCGGGTTGGGCCACACCAGAGGCTGGTGCACATGTCCAGTCCTTGGCAGGAGCACACCCAGGGCCATCTGCTGCCTGCACCAACTAGCCAGCTCCCGTGGCAGATGACAGGCTTCAGACTGACTCAGGAACACAACAAAATCAGATCTATAAAAAGGGTCTGAGCAAAAAAAAAGAGTGAGAAACATGGAAAATAAACTCCTGAGAAATATGCTTAGTAATTTTCTTTTTTTTTTTTCCTTTAAAGGAAATAAATACCTCTGTATAATCACTGCAGTGATCTGGTCCATCTCATGGGAAGGAAGGAAGAACTACAGGAGGAGTAGTCAGATCACTAAATTAGTTTTTACTGTCTGCCACAGGGAAAGTACATAGTTGTAAGGGAGCTATTAGCTTCTAAGACAAAAAAAAAAAAATTAAAAATCATGCATGCCATTCTCCTGAGCTGCCTTTTCATTTCCAAGGAAACTCTTGTCTTTTCAAGGAAGCAGTGTTGCTTCCAGGAAATCTGATTTCAGAGAAATTTGATGTCATATCTCTTATTTTCTTTCTGTTCATTTCCTGGAATGATGATGTGTTACAGAACAACTACTCTTGGTACCAGCAGCAATGGTTGGGATCTTTCTTGTCAGCAATGGATTAATAGAGAAATTCTACAATTTTTCTAACTTTTTGTAAGACGTTTACAGCAAATGCCCATTGCTTTTGAAATTACTGTACTTGATGGAGATCCTTTGCATGGATATTTTTCCTTTCAGCTGCCTCTCATCTAACCTGTGTTAAGGAAACAGTGAAACACTTCATGAAGACTCACGTTCTGATTTTTAAAAGAAAGATTGATGCTGCTTTTATTTTTGATATATAAACGTCTTGTGAGATGCTCAATTTAAGTAAATCAAAGGAGGAACTTCAAAGCTGGCACTTAGGACACTTAAAAATGTCACTGACATTTTACATGTGACAAGACTGAGGCAGAGATGCTCTGAAAAGACAATTGTAAATTGCCATTTGATTTTGCTACAGTTTTGTCATCATCCCCCAGGACTGACAGGGAAAGAAGCAGGAGATCAATACAGCTCATGGATCTCTTTACCCAGTATATTGCTTTCACTTAGTTAAAGCTGATAAATACTGCAACTGAAGTGCCAAGGAGGAAAAATGAGAATCTGCAAGACTTACTGCAAATTAAAATGAAGAAGAGCAAACAAAACAGACAAAAAGATGGCTTAGGACGTGTCTTAGCATGTGCTCAGATATCACTACTATCATCCACTATGGATGAACAGTCAGCAAAGCAATGAATGTGCATTTGTACATCAGAAAATTTTTGAAAGTTATTGGTTATGTGTCGGCAGTGAAGAGTGGGCAGAGCTGAAAATGAATTGTTATCCCCTTTCTTCTCCTCTGGCATGAAACACACCAGACTGAACATAGATCTGATTATCTGACTACCTGATTAAGATTCCTCCTTAACACAGAATTAGCAACAGATCCAGAAACAACGGCTCAGTCACACGCAGGGGAGTGCCCAGGAGCAGCACCACAAACACCCAGGCATGGGGTGCTCCTGCTATTTCTGCTAAGGAAAAATTTCCTCTAAGAAATCATCCCAGGGTTTGAATGGTGACAGGAGATAAAAGTGGCAGAAATCAGAGATCTGTGTATGGCAACACCATGGCAGGGGCTTAATGATCCCTCTGCTTATTTCAGCTGCCACATAGAGAAACACCACTGAATGTCAGGATTTCAAATGAGTTATGAATTCTTTCTTTGCTTATACAGGCAAGTTATATTCTCTTCTCCTGGCCAGGCAAACAATTCCCAGGGATTTTGCTCTAGTAGGAGTCCAGTCCCAGACTCCAGGAACGATGGGACCCTCCAGTCTAACTCATGGTCACAGGAAATCAAAGAAAGAAGAAAGTCAGAATGATGTTTCTCTCACTATATAATTTGCTTTCCCTTGATGTCCATGTATTTATAGAAAAATTACTTTGGCCTGTGCTGTAGAAATTAAAATTTCCCCATACCTTTTCATAGTGTTGAAATACAAATAACTGATTGAAGCTGGATGGTAAGACCTGAAATAGTCCCCAGCCCCATCCAGTCAAAGTAAAGACAGAGCATTTCTAGGTCAAGATTTATCTCATCTTCCAGTAGACACTGAAGATAAGTCAGATGAATCTCTCCTTCCAAGTGCCAACTATAAAAGGACATAAGGCAGCAACTCAGTGAGCCACAGACACCTGCGGGTGGAGGGTTCCTGCCAGGGGAACCTATTCCTATTTTCCCAAAGGAGTCATTCCAAGTGTAGTCCTATCAGGGAGACTTTTTAGCAGGACACTTCTTCTGCTGACACCTCCTACATGGCACTGCAAATGTCCACCAGCTGCAGCAGCACCTCCCAGAAAGCCTAAACTGGAGTCCTTTCAGTTGCTACGAGCTCACTGAGCTTGACTCAAGCCTCATTTCAGAGGGACATTTTCCCTCTTTGCAGGATAGGCCACCTTGCCACTTAATGGTGTCTCTAGTTTTCCAGCTGCTTTAGTTCTACCCACCCAGTTTGGTATGAAATTACACCAGGAATCACCTGGTATTTGACCAGTGCTGGTGGTGACATCTCTGCTGATCATCAAGAGGTTTAATGTCAGCAGGAGCTTTGCAGCAGCCATGGAAGGATATTGTCAAAACGCTCCACACCAGCTGCTCTGCCTTCTAGCCAGCAGCAAATAAATGTTTAAACCATGTTTCATTTTAATCAAATGGACAACCCTCCTGTAATGCATTGCTTTCTGAAAATAGCTGAGTGACCATTATGTTTTATGTTAACTGTTAAAACATTAGAGATGCATTATACAGTTAGAGTTCAGTAAATAAGGATTTCCACATGTATTTATCTGACTGAGCTCATCTTGACAATTAAAAGGTGGAAATACTTTCGGTTTGACAAACAGGAAAAGAAGAAGCATAAATGCATTGGGACTGACATTTTCAAAAGTCCAGAACAAGTGTGATGCCCAAGGCTGGGAGCCAGGCACTAACATTTGTATGAGTTGTTGAAAATCCCAAGGTCTTTTTCTCTCAAATCACTGGGGATCAGTGATCCCCTCTTTCTGGGTAATTTCCTCTAACAAAGCGAGGTTTTACCACTTTGAGCAAAATTAGAGCTATAACAAAAAGGAGCTTTATAGGAATGGGCCTCCATCTGTGGCAGTCTGGATTTTAGGGAACTGACTGATGGACATGGCACAAACACCAGTTCAGTGACACAGCTTTGGGTTTTCAGACAGGGACACGTGATATGGGATTTGGCTTGAGATGTGTTTCCAATAAATTTTGGACAGAATCCCTCTATTTTGCCTCTATCCTTTGTGAGGCCAGATTCACACTGGTACAATACAAAATCAGTTTGACCCAAACAGTCACTTTTTTTTGTGGTCTGCTCCTTTGTATTCAGGCCAGCCATGCTCCCAAGGCCTGACTTCATGAACATTTCAGGGAACACACACACAGAGCCCCTGTGAAAGGCTGCACAAGTTCCAGAGTGCTGAAAAACTCTTTAATATGTGGATTGTGACCAGAATCCATCACTGGGATATTCATCTGATGCTATTCAAAGGCCTCATAAAGTAAGGGAGTAACTTTCATTTCAGGATTTTAATGAAGGTATTTATTGAAAACTGTGCTGTATCTTCTGGTTTTAAAACTTTTTAAAGAGATAGAGTGGGGCTATAAACCAACCCAGCCCCCAAAATGGAAAAAGGTGCACTGATAATGAAAGTGCAGTAAAAAAAGAGAAAAAAAGAAACAAAAGTGTAGTCTAAAAACCCCAAAAATTCACACATAAGAAATTTTAATTTGTTGAGATGCTTCAAATATCAGATTTCACCTTAAGAAAAGCAAATAGCCAATAGAAGACGTGACTTAAGGTATTTAAAGCTAGAGTAAACATAGAGATTAAGATTTTGCAAATGAAGCTAAAATCAGTGAGAGGCAAATTCCTTCAGGGTTACTTTCACTTTAATTTGATCCAGACAAAAAACCATCTGATAGTTGCTTAAAAGTTAAAAGCAGTAGTGATTTGATTATCAGTAGTACTGGGGGACCAGGGCTCTCAGTGAAACCCAAAAAATCTTGATTGGTGAAGACCTTTCAAAACCAGATTATAAGGATGTCAACTGGCTCTTTTATTTTTTTAAATATACTCTTATTTCTCCATTTTAATTTTCATTCCTAATAGTACATTTAGTTATCACTTGCAGAAGATGTCTATCATTTGAATTATATTTAGTAAAAATAATCCTTTTTTCCCTTATTGTTCTCATTGAAAGACAAATTAGGTTTGTACTATTTTTTGCTTGAGATTGGTCTCAAATGAAGAATCTGGTGTGTGGTTCAAAAGTGGTCAAGATTCTGGTTTGCCTTAAAAAGCAGGAAATACTGCAGAAAATCAAACCTGTTTTCAGAATTGAAACCAGTTTTCAGAATGGAAACTCTTCTTTGGGTATCTAGAAAGTGGCCACTGATCAGGCAAAAGAGGATAGAGCAGGTCTAATTCTAAGCAGAAATATGATTATTTGAGCTTTTCATGGTAGGAAAAAAGAAAAGTCATTTGAAGTTGCCCAGAGTTAAAATAAGAGAGATTTCATGCCAAAATATGACCCAAGCCCGCATTCATCTTGACTGTCCTTTGTGAGAATAAATTGATGCTTCTATAAGGCTTTGGAGGAAAATAGAGTAACTGCTGTCACAATTATCCCCGGAGAGCAGGCTGGACCCTGATCAGCCTGTCTGCAGTAAAAACAGCCCCTCCACAATTTGGGAGAGGTGTGTGCCTCCACACGGGCACAGTGTGGATCCCACACTGCTGGGGAGGACGGAATTCCTAACCCACGTTCTTAAATCCAGATCCCTAAAATCAAATACCTCATCCAAGACCCGACTCCAGGCCTAAGTAGAAGGTTTAATCTAAAGGTAAAGGACAGACAACAAATCCAGCCATGTCTGTCTTACCCAGCTCAGGTCGAAGATTTGAAATGGGAAAACAACATGATAGATTCCATACATTACCCATTATTCTCTTAAAATCCCAATACTTCCCAGAATTATTTCCCTCCCAGCAGTAATCAGAACAGCACTGCAGCCCAGAGTTTGAAGAAGATGCAGATGTTGTAGTTAAACCACCCAAATTCAGAGAAGCAGAAACATCAAGGGAAGAGACATCAAGAAGGGCTTTGCATCATTCCATCTAATTTTCATTGTAAAAACGTAAACTTAGGTCTCAAGTGTCTTATTAGGCAAGCTCAGCAAATGGGAAGCTTGAGCAAATGAGCTTCACTTTTGCTGGCTGAGATTGTTTTGGCATGTGGAAATATGCGTTGGATGATTTGAACATGGTTGGGAATTTGAATGCTTTTTTTTCCCCCCAGTCTTGTAATAGCCTCCTTGAGAAATGTCTTCAGACTGTTGCTTTTATATTACTGGCCTCAGATCATTTACATCTAATCTTCCAGTGCTGTTAACAAAAGCTGGGCTAGCATGTGCAAATATAAATAACATTTTTTTTAATGTGAAATCCCAGTTTAACTACATAACAGACTTCAAAGCAGGTTTAACATCAGCAGTGTCTGCCACACTGGTTATTAAACTGCTTTCTGTAAGAGTTATGGCTTTAATTTATTCATCTGTTTTGGCTGCAGCAAACAACCTGTTTCCCCCCTTTATGCACCAAAATACTTTTTGAAAGAAACTATTTCGAAAGTGAGATGTAAGCCAGCAGAAAGGATTGGGCAGAGAAAGTACCAGTGGTGCTTTGTGCCTCACAGGTGGTTCCTGGGATCTCAGAGGGTTCTGGTGTCCTGTTCCACCTCTGACAAAGGAGGTTCCCTGCACTGTTCAGACCAGCACCATCACATCCTGCCAGAGTAGTCCTGTGGCAAAGCAGCTCAGGAAAAGTCATCCGGGTGCAGGAGGGGATGGAATTCCAGCGTGGGAGTCTGCGGGAGCTCGGGACTCTCGCACCACGAACCGATGTGATCTCGCAAGAGCCGTTTATTGTTTACATGACACTGTTTTTATACATTTCTGCAGCTGTAGCTCACACGATCGCAGATCCGATTGGATTTCTGTGCTGTCCGTGCTCTGCATGCACCTTCCAGAGAACCTGATTGGTTCCAGTCCAGGATGGCACCGTCCTTCTTTTTATCTACTTTCTTGCCGTTTTGTTATCCCGTCTTCCAACAGCTTCTTTCCCAATTTAGGAAAGTTTACATTTCTGTAGCTTCGACGAATTCTTGAGGTCTCTGATAAGGTGGTTGAGCATAACTTGGCTGGGGCACCCTGACAGAATTTGAGTGCCTTACAACAGGAGTCCATCACACAGCTCCCAAAATGGGCTGTGGGGCTGCACAATACCCACAGGACACCAGAACACCAGACCCACCAGGGCATCTTCCAAAGACTGACTGGCTCAGACAGTTACAGACAAAAAATGAGCAGAGGGGAGGGAAGCGAGGGAATGAAAAAGAAGAAAAATGTGCTCCCATTGTTTCAATCTTTATGATATTCTTTTGGTAAGTGCCCCTTGCCCTCCAGAAGTTGGATTTTCCATTATATGGAGTGGAAGGGAAAGAAAGAGAATTATGTGAAATTCACTAGATTTTTTTTTTTCAATAAGAGAGCAAAAAGAACATAAGGGCAAATCCAAACCAACTCGTGTTTATATTTCTCAAATTGAAAATTTCAATAATTTTGTATTTTTTAATATTCAATTATACATTATCTCATGGGAAATCAAAATTAAAAGCAAAACTATTTCTTGCTGTCCGTGAGAAACAGATCCACCTATTTAAAAATATTTTTCAGGCTTTTCCTTCACAAAAAAATCTGGAATTTGGAGGGAAAAGAGGATTCAAAGGAAGCTAATGCTTTGTAGATGGGAGTTCCCACTCTATACAAACTGAGTGGTCAGAACAATCCTCATCAAATCAATCAGAAATATTTAGAAACCCTATGTAGAGCAGATAATTTCAGAAAAAAAGCACCGGATGATACATTCCTGGTGCTTCCCTGCCCTTTGGAATGTGGTCGTTTATTGTAACACCCATGGCAAACATTTTATTTCAGTATAAACAAGGTAGGCGAAAAATGTATCTGCTGGCAGCAGTTAATGCCCAAGGGCTGTGGAGATCACCTTCCTTGTTTCAAACGAGTCACAGCTATTTATTATAAACAGATGTTAGAATGGATGCAGAATTGTAAACTCCTTAAATGAATACCTCATCTACATTCAGCAGGGCACAAAAGCTGAAAAATTCACTGCATTATGCAAATACACACTTTTTTTTTCCAAATGTATTCCACCTTCTTCTGAATAATTCCCGTGAATGTTTACTTAATGTGGCAAACTGCATGAGCAGAGGCAACTTAATTGTATTATTTTGTACAAATCTCCAACTTGTTAGTACCTGCATCTGCCTTGTTGTTGTAATATTGGCACAGGGTAACTGAGCAATAACAAAAATCTGGGGTGCTCCATAGGAAGTGGACAGTGAGGATGGAGCAGGAATTTTCCTGTTTAACACAGATTACTTGATTGAAAGGGAGGAAAAAGCCCCAGAGGGTCACAAGTGAGATTCATGCGGTGACTTGTCTTTCACTAATTTTGGAAAATTAGAATTACATGATTAATTTAGCAGCATGTAAATCAATTAAAAAAAAAAAAAAAAGGCAACCAAAAAACCCCAAACAGTTCTCTTTCCCTATTCTTGTGTATGGGGCAACCACAGTTTGCACAAGCCAACACAGCAAACTGGTTGTGGTGCAATTATTAAAATACAGACCTTCCCATTATTAGATCAGCATCACACCAACTGAACCATCTCACACCCCACAGGTAACAACACTGCATTCTATTTCTGTTTGTACAATACCAGAGAAATTAGGATCTGCTCAATTGAGGGCAGTGAATTTAATTTCTCTCTCAGAGATTTTCACTTATAGTTCCAGAAATCACAGAAAACACTTTTAATTTGCACTTTAGCACACAAAAAACCAACAGCAGGCAAAGTGATTACATGCAGATTCAAAAAAAAAAAAAAAAAAACCCAGCCAAAAAAACAACCAAAAAACCAACAAAACGGAGCTTCCACAGCTCTCCTAGACATAAACAGAAACTGACTCCTTTTAGCTTCATGGATGAATGACTAAATTGGTTTGGGAAGTCAGCAGTTCAGGAATTAATTGAGGATAGTTTCCAGTTTACTCTTCAAAACTTGTCTGTCTTTTTAATCACCACAGTCCTCATAGATTTGTTTTTCCTTGCCACTTTCTTCACCAACGTGGAAAGTTCTGCTCATTGATGAAGATCCACATTCTGCTTCTCTCCAGCTGAAATACTGGCATTTCTGAGCAGAGCAGCACCATCCTGGGGAGCTGAACAAGGCACAGACAAGACAGCACAAACCAAAAAGGTGATTTTTGCTCCCCTTCAGTCCTGGGGCATAATTTTGCTCATTGCTGGAAATAACGGACACCAGTGGTGTAGAAAGACCAGGAAATCAAGCAGAAGATTTAATAAAGGAGCCATTTTCAAGGAACAAATTTATCCCAGCAATCAAGACTGCAGGATGGAAATATGATAATGAAGGAAATACTTGAAGAGATGAGACAGCCAAAGCAGCCTGAGAAAAGGCTCCCAATGAGATGTGTTATTTTGTTAGTGCATTTCATCACCGAAGAGGCAAAAAAAGTGGAATTAGGCCCATAATCATCGTTGGCCTTTGCACACAGTAAGATATAGTGGGCATGTAAATGCATCGTCGATTACTTTTATTTTTGAATCTGCTGTTACTACTGCCAACATTTCAGCTCGTTTGTGCTCCTGTCAGACAGCAGTACCTAGAGCTGGTCAAACGCTGCCAAACTGTTTACAGAACGGGTTCATGAATTCTGAGCAGCTGTTTGGTTCAGCCGTGTTTGTGCCCCGTGTTGTTCATGAATATTCAAGAAAACATGTTTTGTTTGCACAAATGGTTGGGGAGTGGCTGTTCCTGTATGAATATATTCTCATGCAAACAAAGATAGTCCTGGGGGAGCCAGAGTGTTTGCTAATTCACACTAACTCCTTGTTTAAAAAGTTTGGGGCATTTAGTCAGGAATCAGAAACACTGTGACCTGACTCAACCAGCTGGATGCCACCACACACACGCAGCAAACAGTAAAAAGGGAACAAAACTCAGGTATGGCAAGTACAGATCTGAGCAAAAAAGTTGGTGGAAAGAAAAAATCAAAGCCTTTTGTGAACAGAATAAGAGAGTTAAACAGTGACTACTGGTCCAAATGGATGAACAGCCTGGTACTCATGATGCATCTCAATTTGAAATCAGGTAACCATTGCTGTGAGCATATTTAAGAAAGGGGGAAAAAAACCCAAGCTAGGCTAGCAGATGTTCTCCTTAAAACTCCTGTCTTAAACTAATCTATTTCTGGGTTACATATGGCACAGGAATCTCTTTTTTCTTTAATGTTTCTTCCAGTGGAAAAAGCAGATAAATTATGTATCAATGAATCTCACTTGAAGATGAATCAGCTGTAACAAACGCGGGCAGGACTGCCAAGCACGGAGCAGGCAGGGAGTGGGGTGGGATTGGGATGTGCTGCCTGGCCTGTGCTGTGCTCACCAAGTCACAAACACCTTCTGGCTGTTCTGAGAATTGAAACTCTCAGCCAGGATGAACATATTGGGAGTTCTGTTTGGGGAGGATCCCGTGGAGCTTCAGACAAGAACCGCAGCAGCTCAAAAATAGAGGTAATGAAGTGCCTGAATTTGTAGGATTCCTCCACGAAATTTTTCTATGCGGGAAGCTGGTCTCGGGAAAGAGAGACACAAAACACACGCTGGGGCTATTAATTATGTAGATACATTGCTCATTAGCAAATTAATAAATTGTATATTTCTATAAATCCAAAGGAAGTGGCACGGCAATATCAGTCAAATATCAGAGAGCAGTAACTGACCCTGGCTGGGGTGGCTCCCTCCTGTAGGTAAAACCTGTAGGTTTTATTTCTGTGATTTCAGGAAACCCTCCCAAAACTGACTTTAGCATGTAATCTGTTGCTAAGAAGCAAATGAGTGCACATAGTCATGTCCACCGTTCTCCTTGCTATTCTCCACGGCATGCAAAGTTTCTGGAGATTTTGGGTAATGACAGAAAGGAGCAAAATCCACATTACATAATTTTTAGAACAGCACCCATTTATCATAACATAAACATTATTATCTCAGTGTTGCTCAGCTTGTAATGATTTTGAAAATTACTGCTTTTAAGATACTAATCAGGCTGTTAGGGAAGTAGAATTAACTACACAGAACATATCTGGTACAGTAATAAAAAGCCTTTCTGGCCCCACAAAGCCCTTTTCTATTTCTCTTCCTTTATGCCAGCAGCTGTACATTGTGATATCCTCCTGGCCAGAGGGAAACTTCGAAGAGCATTACACAGCTCTGCAGAAAACCTTCCTGCTGGCACGTATCTGACTCGTAATACACCCAGCTAAAAAATTATCTGACAGAATTTAATTAATATTCTAGCTTCTGCAATTAGATAATGTTATTCACACCTAGGGACTCCAAAGTGCATACATATTGAGCAGAAATTAATATTTATACCTATAAGCATAATTATCCTGAAACATGAAAAAAAGATATGAAGATATTATTTGATTATTGACCTAACAAGACCCAACTCAAAAGCTAACTACTTCACATATTTCAGGGCATGGACTTAATTTGTGAGGAGGATGGGATTTACCATCTCATATTATAAACCAGACAATTTAGCTTAAGTGTTGTTCAAAATGCCCCATCCTTTAAAGCATGAAAAACATTTCAGCCTCAGAAATTATACGTATTCTTCCTCAGGGTAGACACTTTTATTAGTTTATTCCTTCTCAGGCACTCATCTTGGAGAATTTTACCCACTTACAACAGACTTATTTCCTTTTTGGCTTGGGGAATAACTGGACAAGGTTTTCCAGCTTTTTATCCATCTCTGGCTGGAGGGACTCAGCCCCTTCAGCTCCCATGCAGTGGAGAGCAGGGCAGTGTTCATTTCATGCTGCTGCAGTGGGGAGCAAAGCTATTCTCATTCCCCTTTCCCTACTGCCAGGACAGGAGAACAGAGCTATTCCTGCCAGGAAGTCCTGAACACTCCCAAATTCAACCCAGGCTGACCAAAACTCCTGCCTAGTGGGGCTTTTGATGCTCTGAGCAAATTTTCTGTTGTAGGAAACACTGTCAAAGGACCATGAGACTATTTTGAGGAGCTGAGGAGGCCACCTGTGAGCCAGGAAATCAACCCCTCAGTCCCAATGGGGTTTCTCCTCTTTCAGCCATCCTCCCTCTGTTCCACTGCAACAACTGGATGCTTCATCTGTGTCAACATCCTCTTTTAAAATCCTGCCCGGAAGTTTTTGTTAGCAACCTGCCTGTCTTGGGGTGACTTTATGATGTGTATCCCTCTCGCCACTCTATGCCCAGAT
>VZRO01003865.1:691227-737520 GCA_013397915.1 Daphoenositta chrysoptera
AGGAAATTCTTTTTCTTTCCCCGAACCCGGTGGTGGGGGGAAGGGGTGGTGGCAGCCTGCCTTTCCCTTGGAGGATATTTCTCCTTTAAATTTGGCCAAAACCGGCACACTGCCCAAAGAAAGGCTGACAGAAAGGGACGGCAAGAAGATTTGTGAAGAACTGTGAAAACACAGCTGCACAGCCCTGGCTGCAGAGCACAGGGGCTGCCCTCAAGCAGGGACAGATGGCTGGGGAGCTCTGGCCCTGCACCTTGTGGGAGCCTGTCCTGAGGCCTGAGAAGAAGCCAGATCCCATTGCAGGCTCTCCCTGCAGCTGAATTCTTCCTAACACCTCTGTCTGTGGTTATTTGACAGCAGAAAAGGGGCTGAGCTCTCCATAAAGCCCCTTCCTCAAAAGGGTGCTCTCAGTGACTGCACCCAGCCGCCTCTCCTGTGACATCCCAGCAGCTGATTGCTCTGAGACGCTTCTGCCAGCGGGGCTGGGCTCACTCAGTGTACTCAAATCACGGAGGAGAGGAGTGGGGGATGAAGGAGGAGACAAATATTGGTCCTCTAGGAAATAAAGCTAAAAATTGAAGTCTTGCCATTATAGGAAGAAATAGATTTTCTATTCGTGTAGTAAATAAAGTCTCACAGGATGAAGAATAGCAGTATCAATTTCTATTTTAACAAATTCAGTTCCAGTAAATTTATTTTTTTTTATCCAAAGACATATCAGAGAAAATTAAAAGTCATTGATCTTGTTCACCTACCTCCCTTTCTTTTCACCCCCTCCCTCCCAGTTTCACAAGCACTTAAGAATTAAACAGAGTCATTAAGGCAGCACAAGAAACCACGGGTCTGGCAGCATCTTATTTCCTAAAAGGAAGCCCATCAAAGAAAGCTTTCATAGGTAACAGAGCACCCATATCCCAGCCCCCAAAGCTTTCATTTTTTTGGGGAAGCTGTGGCCCTGTATCCTTCTCAGCCCTCTTTAGCTCCAGGATTCATACATGTGCTGTATGAATTTGTTCCCCAGGGCCTCCTTTGTCATGTTGTTTAGTTTGACCTTGTTACCTGCTTATGGCAGATAAGAGGGTTGAGGATTTCTTTTTAGTCTTTCTCTCTCAACTGACTCATTCCAAAGAAAAACAATGATTTCTTTCTGTCACCTTTTTTATGAGCTGCTCGAAAGAAGAATGGTTTTCAGCTTTTTAAAGTTAAAAAGTAGCAGAAAACAGGAAGACTGTCTCACTTGTCCAAAAAAATCAGACTGATTTAAACAGTAACACAAATTTAGAGAAACTAACCCTATAAGAGAACTATTTTCAGTTCCATCTCTTGAATTGCACAAGAATGCAGTTTTAATAGTTTCTTTCTAAAATTACTTTATCAAAAAGAAGTGTTGTCATGGAATATCTGCTCATTTAGGTAACTGCTTTGCATACATTTCTTTTTTAGTTTTTACCCTGTCCCTAACAGAAACCTCAATTACAGCACTGAACATTTGGGCAAGATCTCAAATTAACAGGAATACTTATCCTTAGAGAAATCAGCTGTGCATAATGAAGTTCATGACACTACTGGAAAAACATCATCCAGCTGAGTAAATTTTTGCATTTTGTGGTATTTTTTATCTCCCCCTACTTGTTCCTATGAACACGTCAAGATGCTCCTTTATCAGATAAGGGGGAAAATGGGCCAGGTTGCTGATAAATGCGTTACACAGCAAGCTGGTGATAAAAATGGAACAAGAAAAGTCTGAGGATCAGATATTTTTCTTGGAAATTGAGCTGGATCTTATTAGACCCAGATGATTTCATAGGAACCTGAGAAACTCCTGTGATGCCATCAAATCAAATTATTCCAGCTTCTGGCAATAACTACCAAAAAAAGAAGCCTTATATACAGTTAAAGTGAAGAAGAGGATAATGGGCAGTGTCTGTTCTGCCTTTTACAGTTGGATTTTTATTGAGGGCAGTTTGCTGGGAGATGCTGGGATACAAACAGCAGAGAGTTTTTAAACTCTCAGCTAACAGAGGAGAATTTCAGTTGCACGTTTGCCCCAGAAGGCTTTAGGGATTCTTGTAACCAGCCTAAAATTATTTTATTTTCCATTACTCTGAATTATTATTTTTAATATTTTCTACTGCAAAGATGAAATGTTTCATTTTGCAGCTCGATAGTATGAAAAGTATCAATTCATTGCTAAAAGTGAATATAAAATTCTAGTTGAGATTAAAAAAAAATTTTTTTTCCCTACTAAATTATATTGCCAGAATATGGCTGAAAAGTATTTGCAAATTCAGTAGAAGGCTATGGAAGGCCACAGCTACTCACTGAAATAACAAATATGTCAGATGAAAATCTAAGGAATATGTTATAAACCTAAAAAGTAGTTCCAGGAGCATGGAAATCACTAGTTTGTAACCAAATAGATGACTGAGGAAACTCAAAATGTAATTCTTTTGTCTGAGAAGAAATGCTGAGAAGTGGTTTAAAGTTGTGGAAAGTATTAGGTAGAAATCCACAAGGAGGGGCAAATATACAGGGCTGTTCCAATAGACAAAATGGGTAAAATATGAGCAAGTTTTTTTCCACCTACACCTTATCTGCAAAGGGAACTTAAGGCTCAACATTTATTACGGCCAAAAATATAAAAGTTGCAAATAGCATAGCACCACATAAATCCAGGAAGAACGGTCAGGTGCAACTAAAGGTTAAAACATCCAGTCTGCCCTCATGGAGACTCTGTGAGAAGGAGGGATATTAAGCAGGAAAATTCTCTGTGTGATTATGGAGTCACACAATCTAGAACTAATTATTTACAATATCAAAAAAATAATTTTGCCTCTTATTTCACCACGTTACGAGGCAGCTGCTTCTGCCTTGTGTCTCAGCGATGTGCTCTCATGCAGACACAGCCTCCCAAAGATCTTTTTGATACAGAAGTTACATTGACTTCACTGGGAGTTGGGTTCTTAAATTCAGCTGCATCCAGGCCTGAGCCAGGAAGGATTTCCTACCCTTTGGGCAGAGGAATGAGCTGGCTGGCTGGACAGAGCAGCACAGAGCACACCATCCAGGGAAGCTCAAAATGCTGCTTTGCATGCAGGAGTCACATGGAAGAACTGCGAGAGAAATTCTGTAAAAAATTTATCAAAAGTGTTGAAAAATCTCTCTCTCAAGTGAGGCTGGGCATCTCACCTCTCTCCTTACTGAGGGCGAGTTGTAGAGAAATGAACAAATATCATCTGTTTTATCTCTGGGTTGGCTTTCCCCCTCCACAGCAGTGCGGTGTTTTACTGACAAAATAAAAACCAAATCAAAGGGAAACGAGTCATCCACGCAGCCCTAGCTTGAAGCCAGGTTTGATGGCCCTCAGAGGAATAACAGCCCATTTTTTTCTCCACCAAAAAACGAGTGTTCTGATATTTTTGTGACGGTCTGTCTGTGGCATCCACGGCCGAGCAGGGGATGACCATGGGGCACTGGCAGGACCCTGAGCATGAAGGAGAATCTTCCTTGGAGAAACCTCCTGAGGGCTGATACTTCTGCTGGCCCCACTGCTGCCCCAACCCAAGCCCTTGCCTGTGGGGAGAGATAAGATAGAATTGGGTTGCAGGCTTAAAATATCATATAGGGAAATAGTGGGTCTTGAAGAAAGGTGTAAAACTAGCTTGTTTCTGTAAATAAAGGTCTCAGATTCCCTGCCAGTCTGGGTCTGTGTCTTGGTCGCTACACTTGCCAGGCTTGGGGTGTTGTTGGAGGGTTCAAGTGTTTCAGGGGACTTTTTAGGTCCACTCAGTTCTTTCAGGGTTGCCTGACTGAGGCACCAGTGGGAAGAAGCACTGTCGCCCTGAGTTTTGCAATCTTTCGATGTTTTCATCTCTGTGATAGAGTTCTCACACACTTTCTGTAAACACAGTCATGTATTGTTAACTGTTCCTTATTGTTTTCATTCTTTCTCCTGAGGCAGAGAAGAATGATGGACTTTTCAGTTGACCAGTGTGGTTGGAGAGGTGGTAACCTCATCCTCCAATCCATGGTCATTCCTAAAAATATATATATATGAGAGAAATAAACAGCTGGGGTCCTTTTTCTGGCTTTGGATGCTGAGCTGGCTGAGCTTGAGTCTGCGTGCTTCTTTCGTGTCCAAGTGCGACATAGCACCTCACCTACAATGAGGCCTTGGCCATGGAGAAGCCTGAATGAGCATCCCCAAACCCTTTGGCTGATTCTTTTTGGCAGTGGAAGGAAATGAGAACAGCCTGTGTGATCTGCAACCCTTTGCAATGTGGTTTAGTGGGTGCTGGTTGGATTGGGTCAAAGGTTGGGCTTGATGATCTTGAAGGTCTTTTCCAACTGTAATGATGCTGTGATTCTATTCTTTCCCACCCTTAATGCTTCTGCAATTCTATTCTTTTCCAGCTATAATGATTCTATGATTCTGTTCAATGTCTGGTGAGACCTCCTGTGTGAGCCTCGTGCCAGCTTCTCCTGTTTAGGTCCACGGTGCCCTCAGCCATGGCACCGAATATGGGCAGGTTAGGCCACCTGTGGCACTGAAAATTACTTTCCACACCATTTTTGGATGTGCTGCTCAGCACAGCTCTCACTGCAAAACCCACTCAAGAAACAGCAAATTGGAGCAGGACCAAACCCACGTCCCACACGACTGCACATGTGAGTCAGTGCAGGAATCAACCAGCAAAGCAAAAAGCCCTGGAACATCACTGGGAAACTGCACTGCTGTTAAACAGGGATTGCACTGACTTCAAAATTAGCCCCAATTCCCCTCACTGGATAACAGAGAATGAACATGGGAGCAGTACGGTTTTGTTATAATACCTGGCTTTTACTGGTACACATATTCAGAATTATTCCTTTGGAGTAAAAAGGCCTCTAAACACGTAACTGTTCAGCTTTATTAACTAACAGATAATTATGTATTAAAATGCACTGAAAATGCATTGTAATTTTTACCTAAACTACAACGTAATTACAGCCTTTGTAGTGTAGAGTGTGACTGTAACACAATAATGAATTAAAGATGAGATATAAGCATACAGACCAGTTTGTGTTTAGAGTAGACCTCTCCACGATATTCCCCTTGTGAATCCACTTTCAGGAATATGCTCTAACTTTCCTTTACACCTGCTGGGCCCAGAGTGGCAGATTTGGGAACCACCAATCTGCAAATGAGGAGCAGAGCGAGCCTCTTGCTCTGTGCAGCCAAACACGATGTGCCTGTATAGTTACCAATTTCCTGAATTGCCCTAAGAGGGGTGATTTCTCCCTGCTCTGCATTTCCCCTTTCGAAACAGCTTCCTGGATAATTTGAGGCTGGCAGTTTTCTCCAGCACAGTGCAAACATGAATGGGACCTGCTGGTGTAACAGTGCCACTTGTTAAGCAAATGTGTAAAATTATATTTTTTTAAGTGGAAGAGAGACTATAAAAAAGTTGGGCTTTTTTCCCCCCCATTTAGTACAAATATTCCAGTGTATCCCAACCAGCTCTTCAGCTACAAATTCAAAAAATGTGCTTTGCCAAGAATTTTAACTGGTTGTGCAAATCTTTGCCATCTGTTGCACTGTCTAACTGCAGAGACAAACCCAGCATAATTTGCCACTGTAGCATAATAACATAAGATGGATGATTTATGGGGCCCTGATTGTTCTTTACTCAGAGCTGTGAGCTTTTGTTGGCCTTTGCACAAATTTCAAATACAAACTCAAACACGGGGCTGCTCCCTCCCTCCACTGCAATCTCCTGATGTCAAACACAAATCCTCTAATATCAGATACCATATCACTGTGCATGCAATCCCCAGCTTACAGGGTAACAAATCCAGGGGAAGGATGCTATTATACTCTGCTATCTTGGAACACATATAAATAATTCACACCTTTCCTATAAATATTTATCCCTGTAACCGCAATACTCATTCAAATAAAGGTTTTGTCTTCATCCATGTCCGTTTTCCATATACAAGCCTAATGATCAGAATTTTCCACGTTTCCTCCACTTAATTTATATTTCCTTAAAATTCAGATGTAAAACTTTTCTCATTAAAAAGTCTCCTAATTTTCCTTCGTCTTTTTCCTTTTAACTAATTCTTTGGCTTCAATGGAACTGCTGTGGTTTCACATGAAAATGAGACAGAAGTCTGGGATTGCATCCTTCTATTAGCGTCCCATTGTCTTGGGGTGATTTTATGATAATACTTTATTCCCTAACTCTGCTTTATGCCCAGAAAAGGGGTGCTGCAGTTTTAGGATGGCCCAGGGGAGATGGGGCTGGGAGCCTTGAGCTCCTGAGTGGTTTCCCTCAATCTTTCTCTCCAGCGTGGTCACAGCTACAGGGATTCTTACCTCATTGCCTTTGCTGCATTAATTTTCTCCAATTTAGGCAAGAAGCTTCTGGGGTTTTTTTTCCCTTCCCCTGGCTTTTCTGTGGCAAATCCTTTGGGCAGTTTTTTGTTGTTTTTTCTTCTCTCCAGCCCAGGGAGCCTGCAGGGAGGCCCCAGCCAGTCCAAACCCCCAGGAATGACTGAGCCAGCGAAAGAAGAGACATCAAAATCCACCAGTTTCACCTGCTGTGAGGAGGAAAACCAATGCCAGAGAACCAGCAGGTTTCCTATCTGCTCTGCTCCGGGCTGCTGTGTGAACTCTTCCTCCCCTGCCTGAGACAAAAAGGACCAGTCCCCATTTTGTGTTCTGGGCCATGCCATCAGCCCGTGTATTTTTCTTCCATGGGCATTTTTGAGGATTTTGTTCTGCTGTGGGTGGCTGTGTGTGTGCAGGTGGAGGTTAAGTTTCTGGGAGTTCACATCTAGCATCCATCCAATCCTTTCCTGTGCCTTGTGGGCACCTTCCCCCCTTTTTTTTTGTTAATAAACAGTTCTCCTTTTTTTCACTTTCACCCACTGGTATCAATTTCTCTCATTGGCAGAAGAAAAGGGAGTTATTGAAGCCCTTTCTTGTTGCTATTGTCCCGGGGTCGACGGACAAATGACATAGACTTGATCCAGGAAGAAATGGAATTATTAAATTAATTTACAGACTGGTTTATATCTCTTAGTTGGCTTGAGTGGCGTAGGGCCATTGGTCCCTTACCATCCACCTCTCGGGCATGATTGGTGAAACCCTACAACACCCATTCCAAAACATTTTCCCAAAGAGCCATAACAAACTTGGAAAACAAGCTGCAGGTGTTAAGACAGAGAACTCGTTTACAAAACCATCTCACTGTTTCTCATGGCTTGTGTGAGAAAGACAAGGCTCTCACAGAACACTGCAGAGAGCTGGGACATCTCTGCTGAGAGCTTTTCAGCATCCACACTTTCTCTTTAGAGGAAATGCTCATTCCAGGGTGTTTACTCCTGAAAGTTTTCTCCAAACCGAGACACCCATGGTTTTAAACAAAATCATCATGATATCATAAGCACAGCTGTATGGTGGAAACATATCTGAACTGTAACCCAGGAGAAAGAAAATTTCCATGAACTCTCCACACCTCTAAATGCTGAACTCTCACAAAATTATTTTTTTTCTTTTTTCACTTGCAGTCTCTTCAATTATCTCTTGAAAAGGAGAACACCCAAAAAACTCAAAAAAACAATCCTGAAATGTGGCAGCTTTAAAAGCCAAAATTAGACATTTATCTCTTATCTACCTCATGAAGAAGAAAGGGGAAACAGGAGAGAGAAGCAATGGTAGCTATGAATGCCCATAAGCAAGAACAGAAGAGTCAATCAGTTACAAAATGACTCCCTCCAGGCTGCAGCAATTTGGTTTTGCCAAAAAGTCATCACCAAAAAAGCATCTTGGGAGAAGAAAATTCCTCTAAGTGGCCAGCTTTTTCCTGAGGAGAGATATTATGAACCATAAAAAATTATGTGCTGCTTCTGTTTCATGAGCATTACATAATTGCTAGACTAAATAGCCAGAATAAACAGAGAACAGGCATTTTTACTGGGCTTTGGAAGAATAAAACCATAAAGAAAATAACTCCATGAAATTTACGGGAGAGACCCATTTCAGACCATATGCTGGGAAGGAGCTACATCCAAATGTATGAGTCAATGTGTTAGCAAAGTATTGCATGTGGAGTTTGTGAGCTTGGGACTGCTGGGGGCTTGGGTTTCTCAGCACTTTCATGCTGGTCTGCTTTTATATTCCAAAACATGACACATCTACTTGACTTTCTGCAGCAGGAATTTTTCCCCCCCCACTCTTCACTGTGAATCTGAGCAGAGAAATTAAAAATACTTGACTTGCCCATGGTGTGGACACTTCAGCATCTACGTAATTCTTTTTTAAGCTCCAGAGCCTTAATTGATTGGTTTAGGCTTGACAAGTCGAGAAAATTGGGGCTGTAAAAGAGCCTGGAAAAGAGAAGGTTGTGTGGAGACCTCAGAGCACCTTCCAGTATCTGAAGAGGCTGCAGGCAACTGGAGAGGGACTCTTCATCAGGAGCTGTAGTGACAGAACAAGAGGGAACGGCTTCAAATTGAAAGAGGGGAAATTCAGATGAGATTGACAGAAGAAAATGTTCATTGTGAGGGGGTGGGCAGGCCCTGGCACAGGGTGCCCAGAGCAGCTGTGGCTGCTCCATCCCTGGAAGTGCCCAAGGCCAGGTTGGATGGGGCTTGGAGCACCCTGGGACAGTGGAAGGTCTCCCTGCCCATGGCAGGGGGTGGAACCAGATGAACTTTTAAGGTCCCTTCCAACCCAAACCATTCTATGATCCTATTTTGGAATCATGTGGCTACATAGCCCAGTTATAGTCAGCACTGACTGTATTCTCTCCAGGTATTCCATAATCCAGATCCCCAGCTTTTTATTCTATGTTTTCTTCAGACTAGGCTCTTGTCTCTTCATTTATTTTTATGGTGTGATTTATACAGCTTATAAAAATATTATTTCAAACCTGCCTGCAAGCAACAGCTGTATGACTGCATAATTACCACTAAAAGATGGCAGTGCTAGGAGAAGATATTCTCACACAAAAAAACCTCATCTGGCATAATCACTCATTTATTTGTTTAATAGTTGAAATTAGTGAGAGAACAGAACAGGGATGATAGTGAGGGTGTTGCAGATGAGCTTTGCTGCCTCACTCTGCCAAGCTCTACCCACAAGCTCAGCATCCCTCAACTTGAACAGACTGCCAAGTACCGCTGGGCCAAAAATGACTGCTCTGTTTTACAAGCTAAAATTTGTTTTTCTTCCATACTGAACAGTGGAACTTTTCAAATATATTTTCTTTTCTTGTGAAACAAACTGCACAGGAATGCTCTCTAGATATGGAAAAAGAAATAACCATGAGGGCGATGATTTGGGAAATGCTTCTTTTAGTAGTCAAAATCCAGGATGAACCTCAAAAGCTCATCATTAAATTGGGAGCTGGAGAGTAAAGGATGAGCTCCCTTGGGCTATGTAGGGGTGACACGTGGCAGTCACACAAGTGACACAGCTGGGTGCTCATGCCCTGCCACCAAAGCATTGGTGTCCCTGTGGCAGCTGTGAGCCCAAATGTTGGTGCTCAGAGCCAGAGGAGGCTGAGGAAAGAGGGACCAACTGGCCAAAGCTGACTGGGAGGCAGCAAGGTCTGTCCCTCCTCCAAATGCACCAAACATTCTTAAAGGCAGGACAAGACACGGAGAAACTTCCCACCACTCCAACCAGGAATTTAAATTTATTTCCCTTTTTCTACCTTTCCAGCAGGACATGACACTGAGAACATTCCCGCCACCCCAGTAAGTAATATGGATTTATTTCCCTTTTCTACCTTTCCCAGCATCCTACAGGATATTTCAATGTCATTTCCAGCTGCCCTCCCCTCCTTAAGGTTGGCTGATTCTGTTGCTGGACAAGTGGGCTCTAGTTTTTCTCGAGAGACAAAAAGAAAAAAAAAAATCATGTTTTTAATAAATTGTCATGCAAAAATATGTGTGCTTATGTTCTACAGCTTCTGTGACTCAATGCTGAGGATGACAAACAAACAGAGTACTTGACTTGTCTAATTTGGGCATTAAGCCTTTTATCTCAAAACTGAGTATCAGAAGAAAGAGAAAACATTCAGTCTTGTTTTCTACCATGAAGCTACTTCACTGACAAGCAACTCCAGCTTTGTCTGTATCTCTGTTACAGCTCCTTGAAATCCTAACATACGGTCTGGATTAAGGGAATTTTATTTGCAAAACTACAAATACTACTTGAAACAGCATAACATGCTTTCCATCCGTATTTACCAGCAGAAGGCACAGTAAAACCTTCCTTACCTGACCAAAGGCTTGCCAAAGCCATTATATATTAGGTGACCATGGTAACTAACCAATGCAGGCTTATCCAAATTATTTTGGCTGTTGCAAATATTCACAGCATCAATGACAAAAATACTGTAAAGTGTTACTTCGAAGCCAGGCTTTTACTGAGAAGGCAGAGCCCAGGAGCTGGCACATATGCTGAGGAGGAAAACATGCCAGAATCATGTTCCCCTCCCTCCTGTGTGGTTCCAAGCCCTGGCACAGGGCTCTCTCCATTAGCATCACACTCCATCCTGTTAATTAATCTCGGATTAACACACCAGGTACAGAGCTGGGAGAGACAGCAACAACTTCCACCCCCTGAATTAGAAACACAAGTGTTTACCCGCCTCAAACTCGCTCAGATGGATAGGAAAAAATCATTCAGGGCTGACACTGCGTGGAGGGGGAGAGAGGCTGTGGGATACCAAGTGCAGAGGAGATGATGGGAGGGGATGAACAGAGCCCTTCTCACAAAGAGCTCCTGCAGTGGTCCTGTGGCTTAACTGGTGAATGACCCAGGGTCTGGTGACACGGGGATTTTTTAATTAACACAAAAAGTAAAGATTCACTTGCTAAAAAGAATGGTGAAAAGCAACATTTTCTGCCACGAGGCAGCACAGAAGAAAAGGATGGGCACAGGTCAGTCATTTTGGCTTCAAACCAGCTTCTAAAGCTCTGCTCAGAATTAATGAGTTAGAAACCAGTACACACCATATGGCCCACACCAAAATGCTGCCACCCTCTCCAAGTGGGACATTGCTTATTGTGGTTTCCAATGTAGCTTCCCTGATTCTACTCCCTCCAAAAAACAAACCAAAGAAAACAAAACCAACCCCACCCAGACCCAAAACTCAGCTTTTTCATCCATTCAGACACTTGTGTTACTGCTCACAAGGATTAGTTCTTGCAATCATGACTTCCATGGTGCCATGGGGTTGGACCTGTGGGACAGGTGCTCTCTTACTTCCTCCTGAAAAAAAAAGTGCTTGTTGGCAATTCATCCCAATCAAGATGAAATCTTATGCCTGGAGGGTGCTGTCAGTACTGAAGGACATCTAGAAATGACAATAAATCATGTCAGAGGAAGTGCCCTTTCCCAAATGGGTGGGAAAGTTTCTGTTCAGAAATAAGAATATTTGCTCTTTAAACTCACATTTCAAAATTTGCCAGATATTCACAAATATTTTTAATTAGAAAGGGTATTGTTTATCTTTTCTTCCTTGTTTTTAACATTTTGCTTCAGCAGGCTTCATGGCAAAAAAACAAAAGGGGAAAAAAAGGTAATGGAAACAGTACTGCAAGAAAACAATAAACATGAATAAAGAATTACACCTTCAAAGAGGAACAGAGGTTTATCTAACCTGAATACTGAGTCAATCTCAAGCCTAGCAGCTGAAAGAAAATATAAGAAGCATAAGGGAAAATCCAGCAGGACAAAATAAGAAATATGTTTTGGACACTTAGTCCCTGATGTCAGGTGTGTGACATGGTTGTGTTTATTCCAGGCAAAATTTCATATCTATGAAGTTTTAGAGTGACAGAAAGTGCTGTGGAAAGCAGAGTAAACTCATTTCTTTCCTGCCCTTGCCTCCTCACAGCTGCAGAGCTGGGTGGGATCAATACTCTGCTCTCCATTGAGGCACAAACAAAAGAAAATTTCCTGGATCCTCAGCAGAGGCAGGAGCCAGTGAAGCTGCAGGAGACAGGCACGTTTTTATCTGCCTGTGGAACCTCTTTATTCTGCCAGGTAGCAAAGGGACCCTCTTGCAGCATTCACACCGGGCAGGGACTTTGCATGCCAGATGGAGAAGTGCAAAGACGTTCATTGCACAGCCCAGGTTACCTAAATACCAGTGCACAAACAGGATAGAACCTCATAGAAACAGGGAGATCAAATCCCAGGATTTCACCCAGTCACCTGGAGTATTCCCTAGATATCACCTATTACGGGAAGGTGTAAATAATCCCATATAAGGCCACTGACCACAATCTTCCCGGGCCGTTGGTCAAGAAGGTCACTGACCCATGGTCCTCTTTTCCAGCCCATCTCAGGTGCCCTGGAAGTGTTTCCATGGTTACCACCGGGCCTAGGGAAGATGCTTTTGTGGGCCTTCAGGCCTGCTCTTCTACAACACCCATGGGGTAACCCCACACCCTCTGGCTTCCAAGAGAAACACCTGGACTGGGGATCTGTCCTTGGACGTGTGAGCACAAAACTCTGCAGGTGTTTTGGGGATGGCATCCGTGGAAGTGAAGGCACACTGTTTGTCTGGCAAGGGAAATTCCTGAACTGCACATCAGGGGCTGGGGCCGCTGTCTGGTGTGCTGTGATCCCAGTGATGCCTCCTCTCACAAGGACCCTGCGTCCCCTCTCCTGCCTAGAAAGGACCCAATCTTGGAACAGGTTCCAGCCTCAGGCAGGTCTCACATGCCCTGATTGACTTGAACAGGTTGCTCTTTTTATATAGCATGCATAATGCTGCAGTTGTGCTGTATTTTGCAACTTTTGCCCATTTTCAGATATTTTTTAACCTTTAACTGAAAAAAAATCAAACAGTGATACAGTGTGTGCAGATGTGGCACAGTGAGAAGTAAAAGGGTTGCTTGTTTCTAGCTTGCTTTAATTCTATTTATGGGCAATAACCAGCAGATAAATATTCTGCTAAACACATCTTCATCTATGCAAATGCTAAACTTATGAATGTGACAAAATAAAAGCAATTTCTAAACTTGCACAATTCATATATTGTGGTAATTTTTTTTCCTTAAGCAATTTAGCACAATCATTATCACATTTGATACACGGCTACAGCTTGTGGGATTTCTCTTTCATTTTTAACACTGAGGGACGCTCACAAAGACCCTGGGTTTATGTTCCTGAATGGCTTGAAATGTCTCAGTGTTTTCAGAATCTCAACTGGCCAGGAAAAAAATAAAATCTTGAGTATTTTTGTGCTATTTCGTTTTGATAGAGCAGAATGCTGAGGGCAGAAGGACGGGGAGTGCACTCTGTTAACTCCATGCATGATTGAGAGAGGAGCACAGACTTGGACAACAGTGGCCAAAGAAAACAAATTAAGTGGCAGCAACGTAGCAAATGATTGGAGGGACACAAAATCTTTCCTTCCTCCCTCAGGCAACTGTAAATTAAGACTGGGTGGAAAACATGGCAAGGAGACAAATTGCCCATTTCCAAGGCCCTCACCAGGCTGGGTCCATGGTCCAGAGCAACAAACCCTGAAGTCAGCAGGCACAAATGGTTTTCCCAGCAATCCTGACACGCAATCTATCCATCCTCCTTGTTTTCCAGGGAAAGCTACTGGTGAACAAACCCACCTTTAAGTAAGGAGAAAGGGCAGAATTAATTGCTGCTGTAAAAGATTTTTTTTGCAGTGTTTGTTCAGCAGCCTTAGGATTTGGGTCACAGGACAGGACCTTGGATCACGGGACACCTCAGCTCCACGAATTACAATTTTCAACATACTATTTCTATACCATTCAGCTGCTATTCCACATCAGATTTTGGTCATGATTTCTCTGGCGAAAACAGCAAGACTCTCATGGTATCAGAAACCCCAAAATTTTGACAAAAATTGTGAGAAGAATCAGTCAGGAATGCTGTTTGCAGTCTGTCACCAAAGAACTAGTTCAGTAGATGGAGTATTTGCTGTATGGAAATGGGTAAGAGGTTTTTTCCTTTGAGTCAATAATTAAGGCCTTTTTCAGGTGTTTTTTCTTACCTTGTTCCCTCCTCTCCTCCCTGATCAACTGCCCTGTGAATCAAATGGATATTTTCAAGAGAAAAGAGTAGATTTTGGATCTGATACTTCATGGCAGATGGTGTAAAGGACTACCAGCAAGGAGCACTCCTTACTTAGAGGTCAGAGGACACCTTCCCACCCCTTTAAACAGCTTAACAGCTCTGCAAGAATAACAAATCCATTTAAAATAGGAAATCCGAAAGAAATAAAGCTGTGTCAGGCAACATTAACACTCCCATGTGCAATTTGACCTTGGACAGCTCGTCAGATCTCTTGTTCAGCTCATTCATCATTATTCTGAGCTGTCACCGTGAACATCCTTTCTCATTAATTATACATTAACCTCATTCATGACTTTTAATCTATAATGGGTCAGGATGTTTAAAAATAATTAAACAAGAATGTGCAAAGGTAATAAGGATAATACGTGTCCTGGAGCTTAGGACATCTGCCTGCAAATCAAAAATAGGTGATGCTGAACAATTAAGTGGGAAACAAAAACAAGAAAGGAGAGGTCTCCAAATCTCCAACCTTGCATTTAGAACAGCATTAGCTTTAAAAGGCTCCCAAAATATTCAGCTTGTACACTTATGACAATTTTTTTTAAACTTAACTTTCAAAGTAAGGGAAACATGATCTGCTGTAAGCAGATTAGGGGATCCAACTGTTAGGGGCCAGCTCAGATAAAATAAGGATGGGTTCTTGACAATATCCAGGCTCTCTCCTGCTGTTGAACTGCCCACATTCCTGGGAGGGAGGGTCTCCCCTGGGTGGGAGGGTGTTTGACAGGTTTTTCAGGGCACACCGTGTCCCTGCAGCTTGATGCACCCATCTCCTGGAGGTCACACCAGTTCTCAGTGGCTCCTCTAACCCATGCAGTGGCCTGATTTCCCAGCAACCTGGGATTAGAGCAATCCTCTGTCCGTCACTCCTCTGGTCTGAGCACTGCATTCAGCAGAGGATTTACCTCTGTGCTTCCAGCACTGATGATGTTTTAATTCTGATATTATCATATTTTGTTCCTTCCTGTAATTAATTGAGTTTTCATGTCACACAGCACTGGGGCACCTTGCTTTTCCAATATCACAAAGGACTTTTCATGCTGTGGCAGTTGACTGCAGTAAGCTGAAAGTGCCAAGGTTTCCAAAACAGGCTTGAAGCAGAAATAAAATTTTATACCCCAGGAAGAATTACTACATGCCACACAACACAACATTTCAAGCTAAAATAATGTTTCATCAAAGATTTAGGGAAGAAGGATTAGTTTTTTAAACCCAGCTAAGTCAATGAATCTTGTATCCCATATACTGCTATACATGATGTCCTGGATGGATTTTGCAATGCAGCTCGAGGCTGTTCTAGAGAGGTTGATTCAGACTAAAAAAAAAAAACCCAGAAACCTCAGTAGAGAGGACATTTCACTGACTTACTTTAAAAGAACTTGTGAAACCCACCAGCAAAAGGATACCCAGGAAGGTGGTCAAAGAATATTGCACTGCCTGGGAAGCACTCAGTGAATTTTAGAATGGTAATTTATGGAGTTCACAAATGATAAATTATGGAGCCTGAGATAAATACAGAAGGATTTACCTGAAAGAGAAAAAACAGAAGAATCTGTCCCAGCTGTAAGCAGATCCCATTTGAAGTATCCAGACTGTGCTTTATTATTTCCTAAGAATCTAAAAAGCCTTTGTAAATCAGTTTTTACTAGATCCAGGATTTTCAAAGGACTCCAAGGAAGTTGGGGCCAGCATCTGGTGAGCTTCA
Source organism: Daphoenositta chrysoptera (assembly GCA_013397915.1). Classification (NCBI taxonomy): domain Eukaryota; kingdom Metazoa; phylum Chordata; class Aves; order Passeriformes; genus Daphoenositta; species Daphoenositta chrysoptera. Next base: position 707,052 of record VZRO01003865.1, read on the forward strand.
GTAGAAGCTGGGTGCCCAGCTACCTTGGGGAGCTTGGAAAATCCCCGTTTCTTCGAACAGCTGGATTCTGCTCAACTCTAGAAAAACACACATATTTCAAGTATTTTTCATAGGATTTTAACCTCAGAAATATCCAAATCCAGGAGTAGGTGCTTACTCTGCTTACCTGCTGAGGATTCTCTGCCTGTGGCAATAAATAACCCCTTTGGGTAATTCAGAGGTCCCTGCTGTGTGACACCCACAGGGGTGTGCAGAACGTGTCAAAACCCTGCCCTGCTTTTCCCTCTCCACTGCAGCAGCTCAAGATTTTAACTCCAGCCACCCCTGGGGCAGGGGAGCCAAGGCAGTCATCATCACATGTTTACCTTTTCCTGATGAGCTCCAAGCACTCACAGTTATTAATTAAACTCTAAGGGCTTGGTAATAGGTTGAGAGGAATATTTTCTGCCGTACCTCAGGTGAAAAGAGCTGTTTCACTTAAACATGAGCAGCAATTGGCTTTAAACCTAAAGAAATCGTTTTTATGAGTAATCAAGGATCTGTATGTAGCAAAAAGTATGATTAGGTGGGCCAACCTCAGTTTGTGTTGAAATGGGAAAGGAGATTATTTTTTTGTTCAAAACACCTTTACATTAATGTATTTCTTTCTTAAACTGAAGTGGGCATATTGGGCTGTTTATTCCCACACAGAATTCCAGCAATTGGCATTAATCATGATTTAGTCCCTGAAATTTGTTTTTTCCTTAAATCTCTTTCAGAAAATCCTATTCCATGTATTATCAGAATCATAACTAAAGGACTTGTCAGTATTTGTAATACTCCCAAGCTGACACATCTAACCTGTATTTGGGCACTGTAAAATCAACTCAATATCAGTAAAGCAACAGTTGTTTGGGGTTTTTTAAGGGATGTTAGTTTACCCCTTTTAAACCAGCTCTAACTTCCATTGTCAGGAGATGTTGTCTTTTACTCAGAATTCCAACTTGAGGTGTGGGACCAATGAATAGAAACTCATTAAGGCAGAATTTCTCCTCTGAGAGAGGCATTGGTGTTTTAAAAAGGGAAGAAGTTGCATCTATAAAGAGAAGGAGTATTTCCAAACTTTCTCTCTGTGTGGAAAGTAACAGAAATATTATTAAATAAATNGAGAAACTCATAAAGGTAGAATTTCTCCTCTGAGGGAGGCATTGGTGTTTTAAAAAGCGAAGAATAACAGAAATATTATTAAATAAATATTAAAAATAAACAGCCAGCATAATTAAAGGGTTAACACGTTCCAAGCCCCCAAATGTCATCCCTTCTCTCCCACCATGACACCAGTCACCTGTCTGGTGAAACACTCCCACAGCACCTGGGAAAAAGCCTCACCCAGAAATTTACTGCTGAAAGTGAACAGGAGAAATTGTTCCAGATCAAATGTCAGTTGTCCACAGAATCACTACATCCTTCCAGGATGACTCCTGCAACACCAAGGAGAGATTCCCTTCCCACCCCAAGCCCACACTCACACCAACTGTGACCTTCTCTCTGAGTGTTTCTTCTGTTTGAATGCAGACCATTTTTCTTAATTATTTCTGACTTTTCATTCAGCATGCTATAAGCTTCTTATGAAGAAAAGGAAATAAATAATTCAACTTCCACTTATTCCAGGAGGAGACTGGCTGCTCTAATCTATCCTCTGAGAACAAATGAGCTGGCTGTTCACATACAGCTTGTTAGAGCACAACGAATAAACATAGCCACGATATTGCAGTGACAATCAGGATGGGGAATACCAGAACTGCATTTTGGGCTGGAATCTGATGCTGGGACCATTTCCAGTTCCCTCCCTGGGGCTTGGAAGTTTGGTTACACTTTTGCCTGTAGCTGCAAGGCAGAGACTGGCAACAACTGTCAGTGCAATGTGGAGTGAGGAGGGAAGGATGGAGCCAGGGAGTGTCAGAGTGTGGATTAATTCCCCATCACGAGTGTGCTCCAGGCTGCTGTGTGCAGAGCTTGGAGAGAGCCTCCAGTGAGCTACAAGTCTGACTGAGAAATGCATTTCCTTGGCCACCCAGGAGCGAGACTGTCTGGCTGGAGTTTAGGGAAGTCTGTTGGAAATATTAATGTGTTAGGGCAGCAGGCTGGGAAAGCTGCACCTGCTTCAGAGGAGCCTTTTGAAACACTTATTATTATTAGCTGCCTCCAGGAATGCTCCTGTTCTACTTGGAACAAATGGGGGATGAAACACTTGATGCAGCTTTGCACCAAAATCTAAGTTTTCCCCTTTCCCAGAGATGGAGTCTCTGTATCTCTCTCTGTCTGGCTTAATGAATCCAGAATTTCAGGATCTGTACCGAAGGATGATCAGGGCCTCACCCTGGAGGAGCTCACAGGTTGATGGATCAGGTGAAGGACAAGAAACGAGCTTGCATCCCTGAAGTAAGAAGACTCATATCCAGGCACTGGCACAGTGATTATAGAGGAACAACAGACAAAAACTTCTGACAGCTTCCCTGAAAGTTCCCTGCATCAGTACCTGGCTGCTGGCCTGGAGCCCTGCATAGCTGTGGAGCATCAGCCTTGCAGGGAGGGTGGGTTTGGCACTGGAGGCTGCAGCCCATTTACAACACCACCAGAACAGGGCCCATTGTCCTCATCTGAAAATGCTTCAGCAAAATGTAAAACCTTTGTATTCTCTCCTCTGAAACAGTAAAATATGCAGTTGGGTTGGAATTGGCTTCATGCACAGGAGATACCTGACTTGCTGAGAGAGAGAGTTGCATGTGTCACCAGACAATAAGATGGAGTGTCTGGAGAAGAGGAAAGCATCCATCTCACCACCCTGACCTTTCTGATTGCCAGCTAGTGGCATGGGCTGAGCTCAACTGATCACTTCAGACTTTATTGCTCTGTTAGTCCTTTTTGACTGACAGAGCACCTAATGGATAATAAATTACTGCCCTCCACTCAGATTGGGGGCTGCCTGCTTGTTGCTAATGCTGAGTTTTCAGAACCTGCTATCACTCACTTCCAGCTTTTGCCATTTAGAGGGATGCAACTTCAGAGACAATAAATGAATACAGAGGACTTGAATCTCAAGGGGATATGTGGAGAATTAACAGCACGGTGTCCTCTGAATTTCAGTATGACACAGGCTCCCACATCCCTTGGATCTTTTCAAAAACCTTGCAGCTTTTCTTTTATGCCTGCTGCAAACCCAGAGTGCTCTCCTCAGGCACCTGGGGGTGGGAGAGCAGAGCCATCTTCCTTGGCCCCTCCACAGATCCTTGTAGCCACCACTAGGTCTCTTAGTTCTTCACCCATGGAACTGTCAATTTTTTGAACAGGCATCTTTCCGTGATTTTGTGAAAAAAGAAAAAAAATAAATCTGTCCCTCTGGGGTTTGGTGCCTGTCTGCATCTCCAGCCCCTCCAACACTGCACAGACTCAGAGCTTTCATTACACACTCTCCTTTTCCCTCTCCACTGAGGGAACAGGGAGATTTCCAGATCCTGTTTATTTATGAACTCTGAGTTACTTGTTCCTATAACATTTATTTTTCTCTTTCTTAGGAAAGCACAGAAGTTCAACACAGGCCCTCAGAAATGCAGCTGCTGTTACCCTTCAGCTGGGTGCTACTCTGTGGAGAGGTCTTAAAAGAGAGGCTGGAGTGTAGGAAATTAGAAGCAATTTTACATCACTGTGGAGAACAATACATGAAAGGCTGTAGATTTTAATCCAAGATTTTTAATATTAATATTTCATCCTGCAGCCTTTACAGATGAATGGAGGTTTGGCAAAGTCTGTTTATGCACAGATCCATGGAGAAGTAGACAGTATTTACTCTAAGGATGGAAAGCCTGGTGGGCTACACAACAGCCCAACTTTATATCCTCAGTTTAGGAATGTGCTATGGCTGTTGAAGACAACATTTATGTACCCCAGTGAACTCCAAGTGTGAGCTGAATGTTTAGCACATATTTCAGTGCTATTTTCACAGCACGGTCTATAGGCAATGGGTTTACCCATTGCTTCTTATAATTCTGCTTTACCCATGCTTCCTATAATTCTACATCCTTAAATTACAGCTTATGGCTTAAAAAGAAGGGAATTATATTGTTTCACTTACCAGTACCAAATATTTTTACTGAGAGTAATTGCTTATCCGGAGTTTGCTTATATAAGAATTAAACACAGTATTCCGTTAAAATTATTAAAAATATCTTCCTATAGCTTTGGTCTCTCCGCTTCTCTTCTAATGTTCAGAATCACATAAAATAGTAATGAGCATACATAGCCTTCTGCTGTTTTCATAGACAAGGCAGTAAAAGAGACAGTTGCTGTTCCCTTGAGTGCCAGCCCACGAATCAGAAAGTCTAATCAGCCACGGAGTCTGACACACTCGATAGTCCCTGTATTTCATTACTGCTATATTATAACCTTTCCTATTTGAATTCTGCATTCTCTATTAAAATAAGCAAGAAATAACAGATAATCAAACGAGGGCAATGAGAGAGGAGTTAAAGTAACTCTCCCAACTCCCCCAGCCCGATGCTTTGGAATTCTCTTTCCAGTGCTAGAGCTGCTCTGAAAACACCTGGAGCTGGTAGCTGGCACAGTGCAGCCCTCACACTCTGCAGGGGTTGGCTTGGAAGGGTCCAGCTGTGCTGGCCTGGGCAGGAACCTGCCCTGCTTTGTGGTTCTGCCTGGCTGCAGATGCTCAGTGAAATCCATGGGCAGGGCTTTGCTCACTGCTTGCCCTCCCCACTCATCTCCTGTGCCTGTGCCTGCAGGGTTGAGGCTCCCTTGGCTCAGGTCGGGGATGGCAGAGGGCAGATGTTCTGCAGCTGCACCCTGGGGCAAGGAAAAGGCAGATTTCCTGGGAGAATCCTCTGCTGGGTGCTGCCAGCCTCTGGCTGCCTCCAGGAGGGTGATGCAGCATGGTTGGTGTGACATCAAAACAACATCTGCTGACACTGAAACAGGAGACACCTCTCTCTGTGCATCAGCCCACACTGATCTGTAAATCAGGCTGTGACAAAACAAATTAGGTTTAATTTTGCATAGCTGTCCAATGGCATTACTACACGTGCCATTACCTAATTCTTTGAATCAATAATTTGACTTTTCATGCTTGTACCTTATGAAGTTGAGATAGTTCAATATCTCTGTGCAGTTGCTAAGAGTGGCACAGATGTATGGAATATCAAACAATAGATGTCACTGTTATGCCAATAAAAATGGGTTATATTTACAGTTATTGGTAGTTTCAACCTCCATTGCACAAAGCTGCTAAGTCAAAAGAGTAAAGCCAGTGCACTCACTGACACACAATGCTTTTCTAAACATGAATCCTGTACCTCCTCGTGTTTTTTAATCTATAAAATTACACACAGAAATACTAAAAATAAAAGCCAGTTTAAATAAAATAAAAAATCTATTTTGCTATGGCTTTATGCAAATTGGTCACATGAGAATAGCACTACTGCCCATAACTGGGAGAAAAAGCAAAAGGGATGTGGAAGGTTTAACAGAGGAAATAGCAGAGGTGGAAACAGTTCTGCTTAGACTTCTTTCCTTCAAAGAGATAGGCAGTGTATTTATTCTTCTCTCCTTGGAATGATTATGTGGAAGATGGGCCATAGGAACTGACCAAAAGGAAAGGACGTGGTTATAAGCACTGAGAGAAAAGAAATGAGGGACAGGCATTACAGGCAACATCCCACAGCAGTGGAGGATGGGGACAGTCTGCAGGAGGATGGAATTAAGTATCCAAGCAAAATTTGGGCTCCAAAGTTCTATTTCAAAACTCTTAACACTGCTTGAAATGATGCAAAAACATGAAAACTGGACTGTGAGCAATATATGAAGCTCCAGAGCAGCTTGGTACCCTTTTGCTCAGCTGCAAGCAAGACCTGTGCAGAGCCAGCTTTGGGATGATGAACAAAACCAGTGAAGTCTAACAAATGAGAATGAATTTAAACATCAATTTCAGGGTGAGACACAGAGGAAACCACACAGGTTATTACACAGCAGCTGTTCACCAGCTACCACTCTACTCCTTAATATCAAGAACACAGCTCATGCAGAGAAAACCTCTTTGCTCAGTGGTCGTAGGAGCCCATTTGTAGCCATAAAACAAGACACAAAATGCTTCTTTGTGACCAGCTGACTCAGTCAGAAAAGGTGGACAAGCATTTTGATGCATGGTACTGTCACCAGCCAGTGCCCAGGAGGAGCAGGAGGTTCCTGATGTTTTGCATCTTACCATGAGTGTGGGAAACATAAATTGCTTCAAGCAAAAACTAAGTCTGTAAAAAAAATGAAAGCCATACGGTAGATTTTCATCAAACCTTTTTCCTCCAAAATGTGAAGGAGACCAATCATCATGTCATGATAGAGAATACCTGAACTACACACACAAATAAGGGTTATTGCAAACAAACCCACCATTGCTGTAGAAAAGATGCTAAATTTATACCATGCAGATTTATCAGACCTACTCAGTAAAACCCCACTATTACAATGAGGAGGGCAACTCCCCCCTCCAGTCCAATGCCTGAGGAATTTTCTATTTTGCAGGCAGAACTGTGCTTGCTTTGGAGAACATTGTGACGCAGATTTAAACATTTCTGTGCTTATTTAGCCAAGAACTGCAAGTTTTGCATGTAACCAGGATCCTTAAATCTAAGATTTCCTCTTCACTTGAAGTCATCACTCCTAATGTCACCTTCCAACCTCTAGCTGAAGAAATGATTAGCAGATCACAAGAAGAATAACTCAATAAAAAGCTAGAAACAAGAGAAAAGTTGAAGGAACAATCTGAGGAATAACAGCATTTCTTTATTGCATATTCCTTTTAGCATTAAAGGAGCGAGTGAGGCAGAATACCAGGTGAATTGCTTAAAAACATAAAGTCTTTCAACATGCCCTATGAGGTATTACCTGCTTCTGTAGAAAAATGAAAGGAAAATTATACAAATATCTCATAAATCATAGCTGAGGTGCATATTTCAAAGATACATGGGAGTCTGGTATAAGGTAGGAAATAGGATGGTTTGCATTGCCTGGTAACTCAGAGGAATTTCAGCCACTGGGAAATGTAGATATAAAAAACCAGTGTTTTACATGTACTTTTAAAGCACTGATATAAAGGATGCCCATGGACATGATGACATTGAAAATGCAAAATCGTAGCCTCTGTGAAAGCACAAATATTGATGTGCATCATTAAACATGTGTTGCTGACTAAAGCTATTATTAGCGACAAGTCATTCTCTCCTCTGGAAAATCCCAGTTGCCTTGGGCTTTGTCTGAGCAGAAAGCAGAGAAAACTCTGAATAAAACCTTGTGAGTTAGCCTCATGTTAACAGGCTGAGCTGTAACACTCAAATAATAACAAAGCCAAAAATACAGTGCTAAATTCAGCCGTACCTGATGCTGAATGGAGCAAATTGCACCGTGCTGTCACAGAGGCAGGACCAGAAGGTGTCTTGTTCTCCCAGACTGTCTTCACAGGGTACAGATTACTTTGATCCATTCTTTGCAGCTCCCATTTCGACTGAAACCTCAGAACTGAGCTAGAAACTCCAGGTGCTGCATTTTGGGAAGCTGGTGGCATTGAACCTCACTTATTTCACTGCCAGTTCTACCCTTGAACCCTCCTAGAACAGCCTGGGGCCACCTCCCATCAGAGCTGCTGTGTGCCCCAGGTGAGCTCTTCACCACATCAAGATGTGGCATTTCTGGGCCCCAAGAAAAGATATTGTTCCCCTGGACTGGCACAGAAACAAAGCCAAATAATGATGCCTTCAAATGGTCAACAAAGTCTCTGGTTATCAAAGGTACTGAGCCTTGCACAGGCTTGATCATAAGTGCCTGAACCAAGAAGGCTTAAGCAGGTTTTGGTGTATTGCCAAAGTCAAGTTTTTAAATGTTCTATTTCTGGTGCCAAAATTCACAAGATTAACTTTCTGTAAATATTTTTTCAGCATTTAAATGCTTTTTTATAAGCATTTGTATTGTAGCTTTCCACGTTTTTTCTGCTACCAGGAAGTCTAAAAGATTAATCACTTAAGGTGTAATTCTGACAACTGAATAGTTCTGGAAGGTACAAGGGGAATGAAAAAACCTGCATTTTGTGAGAGATGAGAGCTGGCACTGCTAGCAGAAATTTTGAAATGGAAGATTCTAAGATACATTTAACAATATTGCTGCTGATTGTCTGGTGTGGAGTATCACAGCCAGAAAGGCAGTTTGAATAGGAGTGGGAGATGGAAGGCAAATGGGTGTGAGAGCAGAGGGCAAAGCAATTAAATGCTTCAAAACTGTTGTGGATGAATCAATTTCATTTTTTCAGCTGTCACACATGTGATGGGTTGAACTGTCCTGTCTGTTCAGGGGAGCCTTTGGGCATTCCTCAGCTGAGGAAATTCAAGCCTTTGAGGACTGCATGGGGAGAACATGCAAAAAGCTGGAACCAGCGATGAGGAAACTCAACCAGGAGTTCAGCAGAGACTCAGTCGAGCTATGGAGGCACTGCAGTGCTGCTCTGACAAAATTAAGTGGCAAACACTAGAGAAGTGTGGAAATTATGAGTATATTTTACAGTCAAAGCTGTTCCCGGGTCAGAACTAGGAAGGCAGCAGCTGGAAAATTAGACCAACATTTATGTGTCTGTCTTTGCAATGGGAACTGCTCTGACTCCTTGAGTGTCTGTGTTCAGTGCTTATAAAACACTGAAGTCAAGCAGAGGCATCTGAACTGTGGGGGTGTAAATCTCCTAAGTAAAATACCTCACTAGCAATGAAATCTCCCCTACAAATGACATATGTAGAAAGAGAACGGATTTAATTCCTTGAAGGATAACAGAATAGCACTATTTATGGTTAATTATCAGGCATTAAATTATTAGATTAACCAGGTCCTATTTATACAGCCGTTGCTTCTCTTGTTCAGTCAGCTACAGTCAGTTATAAACAAAAACACACCCCATAAAAGGGTTTCAGTTGTTTAACAGGCTAAGTAAATGGCTGACCTCACTATAATTAATTAGGGATCTTTACTTAATTGATCATTTATGGTTGCTGGAGCGATGCAAACCTATACCCCAGCATTCTTTGATGCTGGTTTCATTCCAAAGGCCAGTAAAAATTAGAAGGAATTTTGATTGAATCTCTGCAACTTTATGAGCTGGGCTCTGTGGTCACATGTTAACATGGTTAAACTGCATTTCCACACCCAAAATACAGAGGGCTATTTAATCTGTGGCTACAAACTCAAGGAAACCAGGCAGAAGTCATGTAAGTCCAGGTAATGGGAAGAAGGGGTTCTGCACTTTCTATATACACAGGATTTATGTTTAGAAAGCAAGGAAAATACGTAAATTAAGTTCAGCAGATAAAGAAAAGAGGTTAATCAACACTTTACTTACACTCAAAAACTGGGGGGAAAGCTAATTTAGTTAATTCCTTTTACATGTGCTGTGGGAAGCAGTAGGGTGTGCTCAAGAGTCACTTTCGGAGCTCAGCTGCAAACAGCAGAACGTGTGAGTATCAACAGGGAGAGAATAAAAGTCATTTTCCTACTCCCTGCACACCATCCCACCCCGGTACGACTTTGTTCCAGCTCATTAACACCGTGCTTCTAGAACTGTGCCCAACTCGGTCATTCCACAGCCCTTTTTGCCAAAGCAGTTCGTGCCCACGAGTTACAGATAAGGCCACGGCAGGAGAACAGCAGGAGCTCAGACCTGGAGGAAGGAGCAGAGCACGGGAAGCCAAACGAGTGAATCTGTCTCATGCCTTGCGTGGAAAATACTCTGTACACCCAGGAAAAGGGAGCCAGCTGGAGAGTCCCAGGCGAGGGACGAAGACCCTCTGCTTGCATATGCCCCTCTGGTGTCCTGCTCCATCCAGCACTTAATACAGCAGAATCTGAGACAAACTCTGAGGAACCTCAAGGAAGTTTCTTTTCAGAAAGGAGAAAACCCCCTCATGGTAAATCCCCTCTGGAAACAACATATTTTTATCTCCATCTGGCAAGTTGCACCTATGTCTCATTGTTTCTCTAAACACCATGAGCTGGTGAAGGTGGGAGTACTAAAGCAGATAAGATGCCAATGAATTAATGCTTGTAGAGTGCACTGGAGCTGAAAAGCATGGTGTATGATTCCTAGGAGATGACCAGCATTTAAACAATATTTGCTGTTTCATAATTTCATCTCTGAAAACAAATCTCTGGTTTGGTTCAAAGACTGCTGAAGTCCTTTTGTTATTTTCATCAGATTTGAGATCAGATATTTAAATATTTGCTGGCACAAACTGGTGGATGGGACCAACAGTCAGAGTGTGAGGAAATGGAGGATGATTATAATCAGTTAATTTTAGATATGATTTATACAGTGTAACTTCATCCACTTCTTTGTTATCCTTTCGGTATTTTATGCTAATTAATTTCCAAATGGAATAGTAATCATAGATATGCCTGATGCTTTGATCTCCCTGCAAAGAGCAGTTTTTGCAGGGCTTCCCCTCAGGAATGATGCCCCAGTCTGGGCCATGCACTGATAGGCACTATCAGATGGTGCTTTTTTGGATGCAGCTTTTCTGACCCTTTGATCTGGCAAATCTCCTCTCATCAGGCCTCTGATCCAGGGCACTGACTCCCCTGCTTCCCTCTGCAAAGCAGGCACATCCTCTCCCCGTCAGCCCGGCAATTGCCATCATCTTTAGTCTCATTTTTCTGAAGACAGGTTCCAGCATCCTTTAATGTCTCATGAGAACATCGTTAAGAAAGAAAGAGAGAAGGAGAGAGGGAATAACGTGAGCTGATGCTGTAATAAAGCCATTGCTTATGCCATGACAAAATAACCCTCATTTCCCAAATGTATCTTGCTCAGAGATGACAGTGCTTTGCACTCCAATGCCTTTTTAAATCACTCCAAATGCCTCCTGCCCTGGAAAAACTGCTTTGATTTTGGTGCAGTTTGACACAACCCTGGAGCAGGCCCCATCTAGGGAGTTATAGAGGTGTGTGTGTGCATTTTACAGGCACGAGGGGGAAACCTGCCTAAAGTGAGATACATTTTCTGTAAATTCTTGCCTTTTCCTGCAGTTTGATCCTCACAATTGCCCAATTTTGCTTTCTACAATGAAAAATAACTGGAAACAACACTGTAATATTTTCCTACATGTCTAACCCCCTACTTTCAAGTGCCAAGAAGCTTTTATTAATATCAGTCCCCTCCAGCCTGGTTTGCCTGTCTGCAGTGGAGATGTCCATGCCTCACTCATTCCAGCCAAATCAATTAGGGAAAACTTGGCATACAAAAATTTCTCTCTTCTTGAGAATGGTCTGGAAGATGGCCTGGATCTGGGAGGACTGAGTGTTGGCAGAGGTCTTGCCTGACATGTGACACTTGCCACCCGTTTCAGTTTGCTTCATGACATCTTCCACACTGGTGACTCCTTCCTCTGACAGCCCCATCCTGTGGAACATCTTCCCACACTCTCCTCCTTTTCTTCCATTTTACAGGGTCATGCAATTCACTCCTATGAATCTTGATAATCAAAGTTGTGGTCAGAATGGAAGACCTGGTTGTCCGGGTACCATGTGAGGTCCAGCTTCTGCCAAACTTCACACACATCATCACATCCTGGCAGGGCACTGCCACTGCACCCAAGTGGCCTCGATGCTGCTCATGGACGTGATTTTTGGGACCAGATGAGGATTGAGGGCAAAGGCAAGGTAGAGACCCACCTGCTTGCACTTGCTGGTCCCTTTCTCAACCCCTTCCACAGCGGTGCTGGAAGAGCTTTCCTGGGGCTCCATCACCCGTGCCAGGGGGATGTGCCCATGCCCGTGCTGGGTCTCTGTGTAGGTGAGGAGGGGCTCGAGGGTCAGCCCAGACCAAAGGACCCTCAACCACACCAGGTCAGCCAGGTATCCCCAGTGCCGAAGGGCAGAGCCCAGCTTTGTCCTGCTGTTGGGTAGAGAGCACAAGGGCCAGGCGGGAAGCGCGCTGACGAGGGCAAGGAAGAGAGAGAGGCCTCCATGTGGGGTTCTAAGAGGTTTTATTTCTCAGAGGGGTCCAGGGATGGAGAGCCAGGATTCAGGGTGTGCAGGGGTTCTTAAGGGTAGGAGGTTCCAGGGGCGGTGACAAATAAATAACAAATAGAAATGTAACAGAGGAGGGTCCAGGGCATAACAGGCATTACATCAGCTCAACTGATAGGGGGAAGGGAGTGGGGTGACTTACACAAACCAATAGGATACCGAGTAACAGAGAAGAATCTGGAAGAAGGGGTGGTGCAGACCTCAGGGGAGGGGATACAGCAAACTGAATGACAAGGGGAAAGGCAGGGTACAGAACTCAGGAATGAACCAGAAATGGGGGAAACCAGGACAAACCATACAAACAGGAGAGGATTCATTAACCAAGGAAACAGGTAACTACAAGCTTCAAAATGGTCCGCAATTTTGTGCACAGATGGATGCACCCAAAGTGCCCAGCTGTGCCCACAGCTGGGGGCTGGAGGTGAGGGTTGGAGCTGTGAACATCCCATGGGGCTCAGCACTGCCTGCACCCAGCTCTGTGTCACTGTCATCCCTCAGGGGACTGTGGAAGGCTTCCAGGCTGAAACCAGCTGCGTTTTTAATCAGGGGTGGAAGGAATGCATAAAGCTGCCATCACCTGAAAAGGCCTCTCCCAGCCCCCAGACTGGTGTGCAGCTGCTGGGACACATCGTGTCTAATTAGATCAGTCACGTTGTGTTAGTGTAATGCCACTGACACGAGAACTTAACAGCAGTGACACAAGCACAGGGACTCAAGAGAGCCTTTTTGTCCTGCGGTGACCACGCCAAAGCGCTGAAAACACCACGTTGTTTTCACATGCCTCAAATGTAAACTTTGAATTCTTATAAAAGGCTTTGCATGCCTTGAAATCCTGCTTGGCTTAAAGGAAAAATGGAGTTGCAGTGGGTGTTTCTGCATCCACAACGAGGAACTTAATATAATTTTGATAACTGGAACAGCTAATGATGTTGTTAATCCATTTCTGTAATGCTCTTCAGTCATCTGGTTCTCTGAATAGAGAATTTCAAAGTACTGGCTGCAGCAAATTTTTTTAACATCTTGGCTTACATAAGATTTTTGGTTCATTTTGGTGGGCAGATTCAGACCTCCAGTGATGAGGACTGCTATTTACAAAACTATTCAAGTGCTACAAAAGCTGTAAGAAGAATGCTTGCAAAAATAGTGGCAAACTTACATAAAATTGAAGCAAAGAAAACGAAATCAGAAGGTAAACCAAATCAGACGGTAGTTATTCATCTCCATTTGCCTTTTGACTGCTAACTTGAAGCAGGCAGCCTGAGCTTACCAAAACTTAAAAATACAGAGAATCTTGGATGTCCTTATTTACCAAATAAGTGGTACCCAAACCACTAAGTGTGTAATAATTTCTTGAAGGTGAGCAATTCATATTCACATTTTCTGCCTGGAGATGGAGGCACCACGACTACAACTGCTTTCAACTCCTTGTGCTTGACTAAGGCCTCCTGCCTTTGAATCAGCATTAAATGTAATTCCAAACAGTTTTACATGGAGAAAATACGTGCATAGAGAGATAGAGAAATCCCGTTCCTAGGTCCCCATTAGAAAACACCAGCCTGGATGTGGAGCAGTAAATCTTGTTGTAAATCTAGGGAGTATCTTCTTTGATAGATTTTGGAGCTAGACCCTGCGGTGTACACAGCCAGATAAGCCTGGAGATATAGAGAGTGCCAGGGATATAGGGCAGAGCAAAGCTTGTCCAGCTTGCCATGGCAACCTTGTCTCTCCCAGCAGAGATCCTTGCTCGAATTCTTTTGTAAGATCCAGAGGTCAGAACACCTCGGTGGAGCCGGCGGGGGCCGTATCCCGTGAGCGGGCTGGAGCGGGGGGATGAAATCAACCCTCGTGGCAAGCTGCCTTTTCTGTTTAATGTTTGGAGACCTTTTTACAATCTCAGAGGGGCATCAGAGTTCAGTCAAGCCCTTGCTTGAGGAGTCTGACACTCGCTCTTGGGCAGCTCAGCAACATTTATCCATCTGATGTTCCTGCAGGACACATGTGCTGCAACATGTGCTCGAGTAACGCCGCTCTCGTACCCACCAAGCTGTGGAAGCAGTGGCTCATCTTGGGTTGAATTAGTGATATCCTTGTAAAGAGATGTCTCAGTTCCATAAAAGCATTGAAATAGCCCCAAATAAGTGTAACAGAAATCTAATTTGTGAAGTGTTCAGGGAAGGGTGGCTCCTTAAAGGAACCAAAGGGACTGGGGATTGCCACTGAGTTTCAGTTGGATCAAGATTCATCTTTCAGTGCTCTGAGAATAAACATTTTCAGCCCAAATAAATACAGAAGGAAAACAGGTTTAATGCTGATTCAAAGGCATGAGGCCTTAGTCAAGCACAAGGAGTTGAAAGCAGTTGTAGTCGTGGTGCCTCCATCTCCAGGCAGAAAATGTGAATATGAATTGCTCACCTTCAAGAAATTATTACACACTTAGTGGTTTGGGTACCACTTATTTGGTAAATAAGGACATCCAAGATTCTCTGTATTTTTAAGTTTTGGTAAGCTCAGGCTGCCTGCTTCAAGTTAGCAGTCAAAAGGCAAATGGAGATGAAAAATTACCTTCTAAAATAAACCTTCCAAGTACTATTAGTTGTACATTCCCTGTATAAAATCATAAAATGGTTTGGGTTGGAAGGGACCTTAAATACCATCCAGTTCCACTCCCCTGTCATGGGCAGGGACACCTTACACGAGACCACATTGCTCGGAGCTCCCTCTGACCTTAACCACTGCCAGGACTGGGGCATCCACAGCTTCTCTGGGCAACCTGTGCCTGGTAATGAACCCCAGTGTGGGGCCAGGATCATTCTGGATCTATGATGATATACTTAATAAATTAAGACAACCATACTTCAAACCCTCTGATCCAAAAAAGGAGCCAAAGATGCCAGTATTTCTCGTGGCTGGACAATATGCTAAGGAAACTAAAAGATAAAATTGTTACATATTGTTTTACTTACAAAACCTGCAAGTTGCCAATGGTGTAACTTGCCAAAAAATAAATGTAGAAAAGGGGTGCAATTTTTTTTACCTTCTTGACAGAAACGGTCTGGAGCACATAAACATCCAAATATGTGTTTTAAATATGAATTTCCCATGAGACAAAACATCAAATTAGCTTTTTCATAGCATTCTTGCAAACTGACACCCAGCAGCTGTTGAGCTCATTAGATCACACCAGGCTGCTCCACTTCCCTGGTACAACCTGAAAGTTGATTTAGTTCTTGGTGAGCTCAGCCTGCACCCCAGACCCTCTTTCCCAGGAAACTCTCATCAATTCTCCTCTCTTAAACAACCCACTCTTTTCTGAGATCCCATCTGTTGAATTTGGGTGGTTTTATAACAGTAAGAATGTACTTGGATCTATCAGCATGTTTGTTTTTAGAGGGGATGGCTGTGATTTCCAGGTCCTACATGTACTGATAATGGCTGAGCTGCCATGAGCCCACAGATTTAACATTTTAATTGGAAATTGAGAGGTCTGATTTCCAGAGGCAACAGAGAATTGCAGACCTCAGTGGGTTCTGCTCCTGGTACATCATCACAATGAGGATTAACACCAGGTACTCAAAACTAGAGCACAGCTTACAAATTGGGAATACTGTGCATCTGCTTCAGTCACTTATATAATGGAGTAATCCTTGTAAGAAAACTCCTATAACATGGATGATCAAAAGCCTTATTTTTATAGAGATTTTGGCTGCCTCTGCACTGGGCAGAGATGTCTTCAGGAGAAAACTCAACAGGGGCCTTCCACAGAGATGATGACAGCCACATGCAGTGGCTAAGAGACAAAGCATCTAGGAATAAACATTTCAAATGCACTCGTATTTAAATACTTTAACCAATTTTAAATAACCCATTTTTTCCCCTTTATTTTTCTAATGTAATATTTTGTTGCCATTCAAGACTTCTGGACCTGTAGTTGAGGTGTGGCCTCAGCTATTTATGATTACTTGCCCTTTTATCTTTAAACAATATTTGCATAGGGCTATTATGTAATTCTAATAAGACACCTTAGCCTGTGAGTTGTAGTGCAGCAGTTCCCTCTTCCTGCATTTCACAGCTCTCAGCCTTCAGCCTTGCTCCAACAGCATCAGCTCATAAAGGATTTCACTCTAAGCCACTCCCAGCAGTGCCTTGTGCTCGCTCTTCATGTGGACATCTGCAGTGATCAGGTATGATTCTGTACACAGAACTGGTATTTATAGCAGTGCCTCCTTTACAAAGAACATGCTTTTAAAAAGGGAAAAGACTGTACTCAGTTTGAGATTATGTGTTTTAAACTCTGACAATGTTAATAGTTTTGATGGCTGTGCATTTGCAAGCAGCTTTTATCACGGATGGGGAAAATGAGATGTTAAATCAGCACTGTGATAATTAACCTGTAATTTAAAACAGAGGTGTAAAATCCTCTTCAGAAAGGACAACGGTTCCTGCATGCACCCCTAGGGAGGTGCTTAAATCCTTGGCAAATGTGGAATGACTCTGACCTAGCCCTGATCTGAGCCAAGGGGACCCACGTGCTCTCAGCATCACCTGGCGAGAACAGAGCAGCTTCCCAAGCCAGCCCAAATCCATGCAGAGACCAAAGCCCCTTCCAGTTCTCACCAAGCATCACTTTCAACCTAGACCAAGAGGATGTTTTGATGCCAATTTTATCTGGGTTTCAGACCCTAAGTAAAAAATTAAGATGAAATGACTGCCCCATGTCGCTGTTATCCCGGGGTCAACGGACAAATGACGTAGACTTGATCCAGGAAGAAATGGAATTATTTAATAATTTACAGACTGGTTTATATCTCTTAGNTTTATCTGGGTTTCAGACCCTAAGTAAAAAATTAAGATGAAATGACTGCCCCATGTCACTGCTGTCCAGGGGTCGATGGACAAATGACATAGACTTGATCCAGGAAAAAATGGAATTATTTAATAATTTACAGACTGGTTTATATCTCTTAGTTCGCTTGCGTGGAGTAGGGCCTTTGGTCATTGACCATCCACCTCTCGGGCATCCTTGGAGAAACTCTACAACACCCATTTCAAAACATTTTCCCAAAGAGCCGTAACAAACTTGGAAAACAAGCTGCAGGTGTTAAGATACAGAACTCGCTTACAAAATCATCTCACTGTTTCTCATGGCTTGTGTGAGAAAGACAAGGCTCTCTCAGAACACTGCAGAGAGCTGGGAGATCTCTCTGCTGAGAGCTTTTCAGCATCCACGGCCCCAGTGCTGCACCTTCCCTGCAGTGTCCTGGAGGAGCAAGACCCAGCTGGACAGAGCAGGCTGAGTC
Organism: Daphoenositta chrysoptera; assembly: GCA_013397915.1. Classification (NCBI taxonomy): domain Eukaryota; kingdom Metazoa; phylum Chordata; class Aves; order Passeriformes; genus Daphoenositta; species Daphoenositta chrysoptera. Next base: position 724,448 of record VZRO01003865.1, read on the forward strand.
GTTGTGGTGGTAGCAGGGAGTTATTCTGTAATATATCACAGAGTTTAGGATGGATTACACTGAAGGATTGTCGACAAGAAATTTTGATGCAGACCCATATCCTGTGTTTAATCAAGATTCATGTCCATGGGTGTTTTTATGGATGGTTGTTTATTGATCAGCATAAAGGTGGCATCTAAAGACATCAGGTTAAAATCAGGACTCTGCTGTGCTGAACAGCATGTAAATATTTCTAGAACAAGACAATTTTTTCTTGGGTGAATTTTCTGTTTGGGTGATAGACAGCAATTAGAGAGTGGAGAGGAAAGGACAGTGTCTCCAGAGAAGATGGCTAACCCTTTTCCAGAGCCTTTAAAGCTTTTGTTTATCTACAAAGAAACTCTGAAACAAATGCTAACACATATTGTGCAACAGCTTAAAACTTAGTAACTTATTCAAGTAATTTGGAAACTTACATGAAGTTTTTTTTTTTTTACTTTTAAAAATACCACCATATTAAGGAAGAAAATATAGGATCTGCCATCATGCTGTGAGTCATCAGAGAATAAATGCAACGTGCAGCAGCAAAGCTGTAAGGCATGGTCTGTTAAAAGAAGATGCTTTACTACCACAGGATGTAAAAAAGAAATAAAATTCCCACATTTCTTCTGTTGCTTTTCCACTGCCACCCAGCCAACTGTCAGCTTGTTCTCCTTGCAGAAAGCTGTGGTTGCAACCCACAACATTATTACAACCAGTCCTTGCTGCCAAAAGCCAGCACTGGGATGGGACGTGGCGAGGCAAACAGCAGTTTGCATTTCACACTTCAGGGGAGCTGAAGGGATGCACAGCTCTGCCCACACACACTCCTTGCAAGACCAGGATCCTAAACACAATTTTAAAAAATAGAAAACAAACAAACAAAAAACCAACAAAACAACAAAACCCAAACCCAACAATATAAAAACACCAAAACCCCAAACCAAACCAACAAAAAAAACAAAAACAAAAACAAACAAACAAAAAAAAAAACCAACAAAAAAACCAATGGAAAACAAACCCTAAACCCCCCAAACAAACCGCATGCCTTGATAAGGGAAACAACTGCTATTCTGGAATTAGGAAAGCACAGATAAATTCTCCCATTTGAGGGGCTGAGAGGACTTGTGTAATGTTGTGTAGAGAAGTGGGACCATTGCCAATTCCACAGATACCTCTTAGAGACAGGCTGTGCTTCTCTTAGCAATGGAAACAACTTCATTCATATTATGAAGCAATGAAAAACAAAGGTAAATAATTATTGGTGTTGTTATAAAAGAGGATAAATGCCAGCAATCTCAATGAAAGTTAGAGATTATGAGTTCCCCCCCCAAAAAAAAATTTTAAAAAATGCAAGCAGTATATCTTTTTCTCAATGTTTTAATGAGGCACAGTCAATTTTTAGTATTGTGTTTTTACCAGTCTCTTCCTGGCAGAAAGCAGTATTTAAAATTAATGTAACTAATCTGAAAAATCAGAGAATGAATAGTGCTAATTCCTACAAGTTTAGTTAGGTCTAGTTCATTTCATAGTTAGAAATACTCTGTTAATGTTTAATACATGGAGAAGCTTTTAGTAACAAACTCTAATTATGGAGCCTTTCTGACTATCCTCGTCTGATTGAACGTGTAAACAGAGCTGTTCTTAATGCTCCAAGATCCCTCTTACAAGACCTTGATTGTCAAAATTGCGGAGCTGTGCAGTCACTTAATTGTTTTAAATCTTGACATTTCAAAGGACTTAATTAAAATCTGCTCCTACTCGTATGGCCACGCAGACATAACTGGTTTTTGTCTGCAACCAGGATCCACAACTCTGAACCCTCTCTTTGCAGTCAGGTACCAGCAAACAGCACTGAGCTCCGGCTCCCCCCTTGTGCAGCCCTTTCTACCTGCAGTGCTGGGTAACCCCACGCTCCCTGAAGTTGTGGAAGGAACACAAGGTTTGTGCAGTTGTGAAAGCCATGCTGGCTTTCTGAGTGCTCACACTCAGGGATTTGAAGTGACTTGCTTTAGATTTTGAAGTTTGAAACCTGAGACAGGGAATAATTAAAAAAAACCAACAAACCTGTTGATGGCTGTTTCCCTCTCCTGGTCTGCACAAGCAGGAGCTTGTTTCCCAATTACCTGCCTGCCACTATGATGATTGATTTCAGTGCTTTATGAACAGCATATGCAGCTCTTCTGTGTTTAGATAAGAGATTACCAGGACTATCAATCCTCATACTCTTGAATTCAATATTAACACTGTCTAGAATTAAGCTGCTTCTTCCATGGACTAGTATTTTGTAAGTATATTAGTAGTAATGCCAACATGCAGAAGGCAGGGATCCAACCTGCCAGGTATAGTTTAGAAATGGTTTTGACTGGTTAAGTTTATTTCTTCTGCCAGGTTGAGGATGTAACATTTAAAGATAAATAGTCTCAAAAGCCTATGAGGATCTGAATTAGAGCTCACTCAAGAGACTGTTGAGTTTTCTTTTTTTGCTTCTTTCTTAGTAGGGACAGCATGGTCTAGAAATTTTGGGAAGATGCATGAGAAAGGAGTAATATTTTGACTTTGAGGTTTAATCCTGACAAAGCAAATCCATGAGCTCAGGACAGGTAGTTCATGTCTCTACCCATCTTATGCAGATCATAGAAAAAATATCTTGGCATCTGTCATGGCCTTCAAAAGACTTAATTTTTAGAAAGGGCTATATTTGTGCTCAATATTAAAATAGTCTCATGTGAAGTAATACACCGTAAGTATTAGGTGATGCTGAATAAACCCTGACTCTAAAACTATTATGGATATTTATAATATGTTGTGTCCTGCAAGGGAAGTACGTCTGGAGAAGCAGCTTTGGTATCTCACGTTGTGCTGGCTGTCAGGTCCCTTTCGTTCCATGAAATGTGTCCCTGGCTCCTGTGCCCTGTGTTCCAGAACTGCATTCATACAGCCTCCCTGAGAAATCACAGGTTCTGCCATCGAATTTCATAGTCAGAGACAAAATGTCCAAGTATTACCTCTGGTTTGCAATGTGCTGTCTCTCCTTTTGCTCTCCATGACAGCTCATCCAGGAAAGCTGCAATGACCTTCAGTTCTGCACAGCATTTGGGAGATTTAGAGAAATAGGAGTGAACCCTTCCAAGTTAGGTGTTACTCTGAAAGCCAAGAAACTGCCCTGACAAAATGCCAGTGTCTTGTGGTCAACACAAGTGGTGATTCCCAGCTACATGGATGCCAAGTTCTGAGCCAGACACCTAACAACTGATAAAGAGCCAAGTTCTGACATCCTTCCCGGATTGAAGCGGTGATTTATTCTGATTAGTCCTACTGCAGGGCCAGACTGAAGGGCTGTGCTCTCCCACGGGTGAGCAATGGCTGTCACCAGCCTCACCCTTCCCCTGACATCTCTGAGGGGCTGTGCTGGCTGGTACTGGCCCCACTGGAGCAGCTGGAGCCCCTCTGGACCAGCTGAGTGCTGATCAGAAAGGAATTTACAGCCAGCCTAGGAGAACCCAGCCATGCGAGGGCCTGGCATCTCCTGTGACTGCTCCCAGACCGAATAGCACAGTGATTTGACTACCTACAGGGGAGCCCAGTAGAATTTACCAATAAATCCCTAAGCAGAGCGTTCCCTAATGCCTGGTGGAAATCAATGCTTGCTGGGTGCTTGGAAATCACTGCCTGCTGGGTGCTTTTTAGACATTTGGCATTTCTTACTTGCTACACACCTACACAAGCTTAGCAGTTTGAACAGCAGGTTTACAAATGGACTTAGCACCTAAAATCCCCTTAAAGCAATGAGAAATGAAAGAGCACAGTTCTTTTTTTTACAGTGTAACCTCACGTTTTCAGGGCAGGCTGTTAGGATTGCAGGTGTCCTGTAACAGCAGTGCAGTAGCTAGAAGATAATTCCAACAGAAGGAAGAGGGGTTTCATGGTAAAGCCACCCTGTTCTCTGCTAAGAATGCAGCAAATAACTCATTTCAGAGCTACAGTTCCAAAATATTTGCACATGAGTGTTTCGAAGTTTTCTAAATTATCCCTAAGAATTGTATATTGGGCAATACATTAATTTGTCCTCTTGTGCTCTTCTCCCCTCCCCCCTTTTGTGTTTATGTATCTGCTGGCAAAACCACCTCATCCATAATGCAGTGCAATAAACAGCACATGGAGCAGCTGTGCAGCCTTGCCCATGTGGAAATAGCAAGAGAATCCATTACTCACAACGTCTCCTTCCAACAGAATTCAGGTCTGACAAACATTAAACAATCTGAACCAACTGCAGCACGCAGGGCTTCCTTTGAGTGCCTTTTAGGAATCTCATCATCACACCATTCCTCAAAAAAGCTGGGCAGAATTAATGATTTCCATGAGGTAAATGGCTGTGTGCTGAGACAATGCTGAGGTACTCCATTAAGCATTGTCTTTGGTAAGAGTGGGTGTTGTTCCCCAGCTCCAGCGTTTGTCTTGTTGGATTGTTTTAAAACTCTGCCTCAACTGCTTTGTGCTCTGTGTGTGGGGAGCCAGCTGGATTTATCTGGCATAAAGTTACCATTTCATTACTGTTTAAAAGACAGGTTTTCCTTCTGTGAGGTAGCCCAGCCTCATTTTTTTGTGCTTCATTAACATAACTGCAGAGCAAGTCCATTTTTGGTTAAAATAGATATCTTATTTTAGAGGATTTAAACCAATCAGTGCCAGACAATGGTATATCTAACTCAAAGCATTTTTCTCCCCTACCAGCATAAGGTCACGAGCCACTATATTAAAACCAGGCTACATCCTGATAAAGTTAATTTAGGAACAGGATCACTAAATCCTCCTTCCATTCCCACTGACTAAAGAATAGACACTGCATAGGAAAGAGTGATTCATGTTCTAGCCTACCACAATTTGTTGCAGCAGCACGACACGAATTACACTGCTTTGAGCACTGCACAATGATAACAGAGTGCTTTTCCCTTTCGCTGTGATTAGCCCTGTGGGTGCTGCTCTGCACATCCACACTGATGCAGACGGAACTGCCTCCCCTGGGCACTCCCAGGGAAGGACGTGCTGCTGGGAACCCCAGTGAGTTGTTTCAGGAGACTCACAGAAGCAAAGATTACACTGAGAAACCCTGAATTTCTTTTTTTAAATTTTCCTTTCCCTTTTTTAATTTGGGACGTGAAAAGTTTCCCCCCATAACTGAAAATACCACAATCAGTTCTGATCAAGGGGTATTTTCCAAAACTGCTGCCCTGAACCTCAGAGCTGCTAAGACACATCCTCTGACAAACACACCCCACTGCTCATGGTGGGCTTGTTGGCATTTCAGAGTTTCTCATGGTTCCTACATATCAGACTACAAAAGGAGCTGGAGATGCTTTAGGAGCCAGAAAAGAACTTCTCACCCTGTGCCAAAAATCAGTCATCCACAGATAGGCAGGTAGGTGGGTCTAGATGGGTCAGAGGAGATGAAAGCAGAGAAGAAAGAAAAGTTCATGGGCTGAAGGGATGAGGTCGATTCTGTTTTCTGCTTGCATTTAACTCTGAATATGCTGATTTGTTCTAGTGGATCAACCCCTGCACTGTTTGTGGGAATATGGACCAGGTAGCACAGAGGAGTGGAGTCACGACGTGCCACATGCAGTACCAAGCCTGGCCTTCTCATAAAGGGATCTCTACTAAATGACAAATGAAGGGTTATCTCCCTGGAGAACGAGCCCCTCTGCCTCAGTATTCATATCTTCTCAAGTTATTAGCTTTTTAATTAACACTGAAAGTTTTGAAAGCACCTAACTATATTGTACAGTAATTGTATTAACAAATTACTGACATGAAAGTTAAAATTCAGTTGCTCTAACGTTCTACTTAGAAATGTGCAAACAGAGTTGGTGTTTTGCTGATAAAGGCTTCTCAGATGTTACGTTTTCAAATGAAAAGAGAAAATGTACCTTTATAGTATTCCTTTAAGTGCTTCTGCCCTCATTAGGAATTAATCAGCAAATACAAACAGTACTCCAAGCTTTGGCAATATCCCTTCTTTAACCTCACTCCAGGTATAACAGTTCCCTAAAATAAAACTGTTTACATATTAGGGTAGCAGTTTTACCAGTGTTTTGGATAGAGCCAGCTTCATTTCCTTTCCCTTTTTCTCCCTTCTGTATTGGTAAGTGCTGGGACACCCATATGCACCAGGAAGGGATTGAAGAGTGGGTACCACTAATTGTGTCAGTTTATACACATTCAGAAATGAGTGTTTTCCCTTTCTAGACAGCCAAATACACACATTTGCTTTCTCACACAAAAAAACCATCCAAGCCAAGCAGGCATTTGACAATCCCTGTGAATAAGATGCCAAAGCACACGTGCAGCCTTTCCAAACAGGACCTATCACACTTCCCCAGTTTTGCAAATGGGGCAGTTTAGGGTTTGAAAGAAGGGGAACAAGGAGGAAAACAGTTACCATGAACCACTTTGCAGAGGACCAGAAAAGGCTTATCTATCACTAATATCTAACATAAGGCTGACTAATGAGCTGCTGCTAAAAGTTTCCAAGACCTACATAGCTCTGTGAGGACTCCTGCCTTAAGGAGATTATATATACAGTCTTATAACTTCATTAAAGTTATTCCTAGGTTATTTCAGTGTAACAGCCAAAGCAGCCAGACACACATTCTGTCACATAATCCAAATTTCTTGCTAAATCTTTCCATATTGAAGTGACTGAAAACCCCCACACAGCCAACACTGCTTCAGGAGTCTCCAAATCATCCATTGGTTTGTTTTGTCTCGCATATAGTGGAAGTAACAGCCTGAAGATTATGTTGTAACTAGATTATTTGAAGATTTATTATTAATTATTGCATAAAGAGACAGTGGTATGTATGGTTGGGATTAAAGCATGGTGGGGAGAGGGAATGCTAGGCTGAAGTATTCCACACTATAAATCCATCAGCATTAGAACTGGCATAAGGACCCAACACAGAGCTTCTGATTTAGAGATTACATTTATGTGCATCTTGGGAGGCTGGCTTTGTTAAGTGATGTCATTTGACACTGGTGTCCCCTTTGGAATTAGTGAGTCATTATTTATGATCGCTGCATAAATATAAAATGAATGACACCTTCTCTCTAATTTCTCCCCAGTTCTTGGCATTGGAAACGTCCACAGAAGGAAGAGCCTGGGCAAAGCCTCATTGCTCTGCATCCACCAGCACCTGGGAAAAAGGATGTTACTGTTATGTCCCTTACCAGATCTGCTGCTGCTCCTGTACTTGGCCTGAAGCCTTCCCTGGACAAGCAGCTCAGACTGAGCAGCAGACAAGCCTGGAGGCAAAGCCATGGCCAAGCTGACTCATAAAAATTGGTGGTTCTGGGCCTGTTTCTCTGAGCATCAGCAAGTTCAGTCCTCTGGAATTCAGCTCTGTAAAATCCTGGGGAAAAACCCCACATGTGTAACCTTTTGAGGACCAGGTAAGGGAACAGTTGGAGGGAAACCAGAAATTCAAAATTCCCCTTCTGAGACATGAATAATCTGACTAAAACAACTCCCGCGGATTTTAGTATTGCAATCATGAAGCCTTTGCAGGACCCACTCAGTCTGGGTGAGAGGGCTGTGTTTATCCATAAAAGCTGATTTATGGGATAAACTGTGCATGGGGAACAAACTGTGTGAGCTCAAATTCCAACAAAGGCACAGGCTTGGCAGTGCTCTGATGCCAGAGAAGACACAGCACCTGGAAATCATTGAACATCAAGATTCTGTGGTTGCTGGAACTCCAGAACTGCCTCATCTTGAGTGCTGCCAGCCCAGCAGATTTGTCCTGTGTGCAGTGGGGGGAAAGAGCAGTGCACAATTTTTAAATGGCAGTTTCACTGCTGTGTAATAACACGGGACTGAGCAGAACAAATAAAACCAGCCTGCTGCCAGGGACTCGGAGAGGTGCCAGCTCCTGAACCCTTCTCACTAGCAGTGACTACTGCAAGCAACCTGTTGATTCCTAGGATTTATTTTTTTGGACACAAATCCCCCCGTATTTTTGTAAATTTGAGCAACTGTGTCCAGCTTTTTGAAAAGACATTTTTAATAGTGTGGTTAAGCAATATTTTGTATAAAAAATGCAAACAAGAGAAACAAGCACTTCAGAGAAACACTTGCCAATTCTAACTTCATTGTTTTCCAAGGAATTCCAGCAAGGATTAATTGTTTATGCTTAACACCTTAACACATCCAGAAAATACACTGCCCAGCAAGTTTTGGCAGTCTCCAGTTTTGAAGAAAATGAAAACCCAGATTGAGAAGGTCCTGAGCAACCTGCTCCAGGTGAGCCTGCTCTGAACAGGGACTGGGCAGGTCAGTCTCCAGATCGAGCCTCAGCCACTCTGGGACTCTATGGACATTCCTTCTTTGGAGATGCAATAGAAAATTTAAAGGACACAGGGTCAAAATCAGAGCAGCAGTGTCTGCTGACAGCAATGGTGACCCTGTCCATCTGAGCCCTCACCAGAGCCTCACTGCCTCCAGCCCTCACCTGCAGAGTCCTCTCCTGTCCCAACCCAGAGCTGCAGCAATGTCCAGAAGAAGAAATAAAGGCACTCACTCTTGTTGACATCTTCACTGTAAATGACAGGGACATATGTGACAGCTGTGACTGTGCTGTCCCTATTCCCTGTTCCTAAAGCTGAAGGATGGCCCCATTTCTAATCCCTACTCCAGCTGTATATCATATTCTAGTGACCATTGTCCAGAAGTATTTTACTCTTTTCCTGTTTCTTCAGGAAAGATGATACAGGAATAAACTGAGCCCTTGGGTTACTACTACATCAAAAATTCAGCTTGACCAGAAGCTATTAGGCCAGTGATTTCCATCTACCCTGGAAAAAAGCTGAAGACACATTCACCTGTAACAGTCTTCATCTGCATTTAAGATACTTCACCAGTCCTGAGAAGAGCATGGCTGAGAATGAATATTAATTACGTCGACTGAGATCTTGGTATTTAGAATAAATATCACATCAGCACTTCCCTTCCCTTACGGAATCAGTAGATTCATTAGAGGGTTTTTATGTCCCCTTTAAATGACTGGAATTAGTCATTGATGTAGGCATGATACCAGACTTCCTGGGTTTATGTTCTCATTAGGAACAATCAGTCCTGATCATTCCACTGGGAGGGTGATCCATGTGGTGAGCAGCATGCAAAGTCCAGTGCCACTTCCTGGGGATCTGATCAGGACTGTTCCAATCCCTCTACTCTTCCCACACCCCCAGTTCCTTCTTTCAACCCACACCTTTCACTTTACTGGCAGAATCATAAACTCCATCCTCAAATAAAGCTCAACTCGCTGCTGCTGAGAGCCATTAGTGCCCATTTAGAATTCAGAGGGTTGGCAAGTAACAGGCACAAAATGAAGACTTCAATTCTTAACAAATGAAATTCAAGAAAAACAGATTAAAAAATAAAAACCAAGGTAAAATGGCAGCTGTGAACGCTGCTCAAGATCCCATCCACCCCCAAACACATGACCAGCAGTGGTTGAAATTAGTTGTGAAATTTTTCCCCTTTTCCGAGTGCTGCCTTATCTGCTTCTAATTATTACAGTTAAATGTAGAAAAGTTTTAACAGTAAGCTTTAAACATCCTTTTAAAGATAACTTGAGGGAGTTGAGATCAGGAAAAAAAAGAATTAAATAAGCTTTCTGTCTTTTCCAATCTGCGTTGCTTTTCCACCCAGTGCCCTGGCCTTTCATTCTCTTTTGTGACTGTTCAAGAAGGTTCATTAACAAGCATCTTCAGAAAGAATAAGAAAATAGGATGGAAAATACGAATCCTTGAAGATGCATCTCTGTGGCTGGCTGGGCATTCAGGAGGAAAGGGATTCTTACAAGATTGGGATTTCTATGTTGTTCATGAAGGATAACTATTTCAAAAGTGTTTTGTTTGTGTTTAATTCAAGAGCCAATGCAGAGACTTATTCAGGATATTCTCCTTGATAATTATGTGAGAGAAATTTGCAAATCTGAGCTGGCACTAGCCTTCCCGATGAGAAGGTTCCCAAATTATACACAATTACATCAAGGACTGAGTCAGTCCCTGGTTTCTACAAACCCTGGGAGATCCAGAAGGACCTGGTGATGTGGAACTCAATCAACAGGCTGCACTGTAAACTAGTTAAAATAAATGGTGTCACTACACCTAAAGATCTGTATGGGTTTATGCATAAAGGAACTTGGGTTCAGCTCACAGTTGCCAGCAACAATATTTTAATTTTCTTTCTTTTCATCTTTTTTCTTAAACAAAGAAGAGAAAAAAACTAAAAGAAAGAAGATCTGCAGCTCTGTCTCCTCAGCAGTGACACTCAGCTCTCACCGGCTCCTTTGTGCATCCTTTTCCTTCAGCATTCCCAGTATTTCCTTCTGTTCACTCATTTTTACAAGGCCTTTCTCAGGTGAGCCCTACAGAAGGCACTTATTTCCTCCCCAATATTTTTCCAGCACGTGCACCAGGAGGAATCAAAAGCAGCCTTGTATTTTCCCAGGATGGCCACGTTCCACTCCTTTATCCTTCAGCCAGACAAAAAACCCAAGAGTGCAAGGTAACACCACGGTCAGGAGAGGAGAGACACAGCATGAGTCAGGAAATCCACATGGACACGTACATGGCCACATATGAAAAAAGTTAATATATTATGGCTGAAAACAGGCTGTCATTGAGCACCTGGAATTTTCATTCCTTTTGCATAGTCACAGACCAGAAATTCCCAGGTCTGCCTTCACAGGATGCCATTAAAGACCTATGAGGTGGCAGTCAGCACACACCGCTGAGCCAGGAAGGGATAGAAATACTATGACAGATTCAAGAAGAACCATCACAATTTTAACTGACATTCCTGTTCATAGCAGGAGCTAGTTTCCAAACAATAATATTCACTGAAAATTGTGAAAATCTATTAGCAGGCATGTTGGTTGGCATTTGGATTGCCATCCTGCCATCCACCAGTGAAACCAGAAGGACTGAGAAGAGTTCAAGTTCTTATGTGTGCAGGGGACATAAACATCCTAATGATTCCAGCTTGCACTGCAATCGTTAGGATGGTAATGTTTCTACCAAAACCAACTGTGTTTTCACTCAAACAGTGTAAAAAGCAGCCACAGAATATCTGCTTACCCTTCCAATTAGGGAGAAAGTAGGTATGAGGCAGAAAATATTCTTTGGATAATACTCTGCCTGACCTTTTAAGGTTGCCTGTATTCTTATTTGCACCTTCTTGGATTTGCACAAATTAATATATTTCTCTTAGCTAGAAAGATAAAACTAAATTCATAAATATAGATTTATATTCCCTGACTGCCTCCAAAAGTGAAACATTTACTATTTCACTCATGTCACTCAATGCCTGTCTTAACAAATGCATTTATTTGAAAACAGGAGAAAACACATACACATAAATAAATAAAATTTAGTCCCTTGGCCCCCCCATGTGAGTCCTGGTTTGGCACAACAATTTGTTGTGCTGAGCATGTTCAGGGTGTGAGCACCGATAAAACCAGGTCATGGTCCTCAAAAAATATATTTACTTTAGCAAGATTACAAAAGTATCGTATAACTGGATTGAAGGAGTCTGAGCTAAAATTCTCAGTACAATGATCAGCAGTCACTCATGAGCTCTGACTGCATCAAATGCTAGTTTTCTTTCAGTGTACTCGATTCTTTTCATTCACTCCAGTTTCTTTAATTACTAAGCTCTTCTAGGCAGTGGCCTCAGGAATTTCTAACCCAGCTTTCCAGGTAGCAGTAGTTATGTTTGGAATCACATAATATTAGCCAAACCCTAGGAAAATGCCATCATCTCCATTCCAATGGAAACAGATTTTAAGCTGTCACTTCTGAAAAAAAAAAAATCCCAATTCAATATATGCACTAGACTGTATTCTTTATGTCAGTGGTGGAAAGGGCTCCAAGGATGACTCAGAACAATATTTTTTTCTAATTTAACTGCTGGAGAAATGCATTCTCAGCTAGGCTCTCATAGATTTACTCTATTTAACTTCCATGCCTCTCCAAGTGCTTGTACCCACAATGAGACTGTTCTTCCCCATTCCAGCTCATCTACTCAGAATTTATAAAGCAGGGAGAAAACAGCCTCACCTGCCACAGTGGGGTCCAGGTACTCTTATGTGCCAGATAATGCACATTTAATAGGTATTAAACACATGGAAAAGAGAGAGCAGAGTTAATTAAGAGAAACTTAATTAACTCTCCCTAAAACAGTAGGGTGCCTGCTGCATTTTAGGCCTCTGAGGTGCTACTAAAATAATAACTATATACATGCAGGGAAAAGCATGTAGGTGGGAAAGAAGGAATGAAAGGAGGTGTACAGACACAGGAAATAAGGTAATTAATTAATAATTCAATTGCATGGTGAAATAGCGGCTTTATCACCACAGATGCTGAAAGGATGGCAATGCCTGTACTGGCGAGCACCACTCTCCTGTCATCTGGACAACTGGTGATTGCTCCCCATCACCTGCTACACCTGGGTATCAGAAATCTGGGGAAATCCTGATGCTTGTTCCCAGTGGGAATTGCCGTGGGGAGCCAGGAACAGAGCAGAAATCAGAGCTTCAAGGACAGAGACACATCAATGTCCCATATTCTACCACACTGTCATGGTTTAGCATTGCTTGGTTTTTAGTTAAGGAGAAATCCACCAGGCACAGAAGTGATTTTTTTGCAAGGGGCTGCTCTAACTTCCTCCAGACCCGACAGAACCAATCACTGGCTAGTTTGAATATCGACAACTCTGTTAAGCCACTTAAAAAGCTTGACATGCCTCTGTGAAAACCACATTTAAGCACAAAAAAAGCCCAGGAAAGCTCTTGCTTGTGGTGTTTGGACAGGTAACTGGGGGGCCCGCGCGGCCTGGCCGAGGCCAAGCCATGGCCCTACTCCATGCAGCCCGGCCAGGATGGCCCCCAGCGCAGTGGCACGGGGCTGGCTCAGCCAGGAGAAAGCCACCCTGGAGCCACGAGCAGCCGCGCGGCCGGCAAAACCTCCCCAGCTGAGGCCCTGCTCCACCA
>VZRO01003868.1:2520-21339 GCA_013397915.1 Daphoenositta chrysoptera
CCCCCCCCCGCTCTCCTTCACCCTCTCCCCGTTCCCGTCTCCCTTCCCTCACCGCCTCTTTCCCCCCACGGCAGGAGAGACTTCTACAAGATCCTGGGGGTGTCCCGCGGCGCCTCCATCAAGGACATCAAGAAGGCCTACCGCAAACTGGCGCTGCAGCTCCATCCCGACAGGAACCCCGACGACCCCCGGGCGCAGGAGAAGTTCCAGGACCTGGGCGCTGCCTACGAGGTGAGGCCGGGAGCCGGGAATGGCCTCCTCGGGCTGGGAAGGGTGGCTGGGGCTCGTAGGAAAGCAGGCTGCAGCTTGGCCAGTGAGACTCGTGAGGACCCATCCTGTAACATTCAGGGCATGGCCAAAGAGGTTTGTAGGGAGTGCAAAGGCTCCTCCACGAGGTGCAGCTGGAATCCAGCCTTCCCCTGTTGCCATGTCAAATTCCATCTTCCCCCTGTTAATATATTGAATTCTGTCCTGCACCTTTTATTATCACAGAACCCCAGGATGGTTTAGGTTGGACGGGACTTCAAATGATCTCATTCCATCACCCTGCCATGGGCAGGGACACCTTCCACATCAAATTCCCTTCCTTCCTTCTCCTTCTCATCAATTTCCATCTTCCCCCCTCTTACTACACCAAATTCCACCCTGCCTCTGGTAATACATCCAATTCCAATTTTTCCCAAGTGAAAAACAAAGATACAGAGGATACCAGGTTGCTTGGAGAGCTGCTCCTGCCAGAGGACAATCCAACAGCTCAGCTCTCTCAGCCAGGAGTAAGCCAAGGCACCAGCTTAAAGTTCTTTGGAATTTATTAGCAGTTCCTCAAGGGACAAGTGGAGGTGCAGCAGCTCCAAGGGCCTGGCTGGGATTAATCTGAGCTGATGGGAAGTGAAAGGTGCTGGCCTTGGGCTTAGGGGATATTAAGTGAGAAAAGTAATTGTGGGTCACAGGAGAATTCCTGTTATTCCATGGTAATGTTGTGGCATGCAAATGATCCCTCACACTAATAGCACAGCACATTAAATAAATCAAATATAGATTATTGTATTGCCCAAAGCTTTGAAGTCAAAGCCTGCTTTCCTTGGCTGTACATGGGATGCAGGCTGTTCCCTCCATGTTGTCTGTCCTTTCTGTCCTCCTCCTGTCACTGCTGGACTCCATCTGCTCCTGCTCTCCCCTGTGCAGCAGGGAGACCCTGAGGTGCTGAAAAATTCCATTAGCAAAAATTCCTAGCAGTGACTTGCTCTTTAGGTGGGAGGTCGGGGTTCTTTGGGAAGAATCCAGTTGCAGGGGGAAGGGTTTGTAGCCTGGCTCGTGCTTCCTTCCATCCCTGGTCCTCCTCAGATATGCAAATATTCCTCACATGAGGAAGTGAGAGAACCAGCTGGAATTTATTTCTCTGTGTGGAGAAAGAAAACTGTTCACTTTAGTTTTGTCTCAGAGCTGGGACCCCTTTTTAGTTCAGATTTAAATAATCTGGCCTGATTATCACAGGGAAAGCGAACATGAAGAAATTTTTTGTGGATAAAAGTAATTCCCTGTCATTTGCAGCACCTCAGGGTTGATGCTTGTGGAGCTGTGAGCTTGGTGCTGCTTCTGTGAGCTGGGATCTTGTTGGCACTTCATGCTGGGAAAGGATTTCTCTGCCTTTTCCTTGAGTTCCAGTTGATTTAAGTCTTTGCCAGCAGTTGAGATTATTCTTTCTATTTAAAAGCTGGGTGAAAAAATGGTTGTTAAATCAAATCAGAAATCCAGTACTGATGTGTGTGGGGTTTGAAGGAAGCTTTTGATGCCCTCCCTGCAAGGTCTTTATATGTGTTTAGCCAGGACACCTTGGGAGTCCTTCTGCTGAACTAGCTGTGGGATACAGCGGGTTGATTTGGTTGTTTTGGCCAAAATGGAGCCAGAATTGGGCGTCCCTTATAACCTAAACCAGAATTTTCCTTGCCATAAAGTCTCTGTTAACAGCACTGCTGCTCAGGGTCTAGGTACTGATTATGGCAAAGCTTTCCCAAAAAACTGAGGGGGAAGTAGGTTAATGAACCTGCTCTCTTCATTTTCACAGGCTCGGTGATTCCAGCCCGGAGCTGCATGGTCTGAATTCAGCTGTTTTAATTAGGAAGGGAACTGATCCCAGGGGAGGGAGCTGAGACTCTTGTACAAAGAGTCATGAGTCTCAGGATGGATTTGGGAGGAGTTTCCATGGGAATGTCAGGTGGTAAAGGGAGAATTGAACCCTCACCTACTGCGTGGAAGTAGTGAAGTCAGCGCTGATTTTTTCCCTGTTGCTGGCATTTA
The DNA here is from genome assembly GCA_013397915.1 of Daphoenositta chrysoptera. NCBI lineage: Eukaryota > Metazoa > Chordata > Aves > Passeriformes > Daphoenositta > Daphoenositta chrysoptera. Next base: position 4,819 of record VZRO01003868.1, read on the forward strand.
TCAGTGGTTATAATTCCACAGAATCTTAGGATGGTTTGGGTTGGGAGGGACTTTAAAGCTCATCCAGTCCCACCCCCTCATGGGCAGGGACACCTTCCACTGTCCCAGGCTGCTCCAAGCTCCGTCCAACCTGGCCTTGGACACTGCCAGGGATGGGGCAGCCACAGCTTCTCCAAACGCCCCAAATTCAGACTGCTTTTCATCCTTTAGCTGCTTCTCCACCTGTTGAGTCACTTCTCCACCTGTTCCCACTCCTGTCCAGCCTTCTGAAAGCCAACCTGGCAACTCTGGCCTCTCCAAATAGGATCAATGTGGGAGGAAGGGCAAGGAAGACTAAATGTGACCAGAGACTTCTGGATCTCTGAGGCAGGAAAGAGCAAAGATCAGAACTCAGGAAATAAAATCCATGCTTTACAGTCTTAAAAGTCATGGCTGAGACACCCTTCTGGTTGTATGTGATTATGTGTTTCAGCATGTCCTGCTTTGTAGGATTTGAGCTATTCCTTCTGATTCTTTTTGAATATTTAAGATAAACTCAGTGTTTACATTTTCCGTGTTACTCCTGCTTTTTTAATGAACGAAGTGTGCTTATAATGGGCTTCACTTTTCTAAAGAGCACAGCAAGCAGGGCTCCTGTAGTGTCCCCAGTGGAAAGTGCTGGGGGCCCTCAGAGCCTTGTCCAACAGCTGCCCTCAGCTCCAGGTGAAAGCCTTTCCTACATCCCTGCCTTTCCCAGGTGCTGTCGGACGAGGAGAAGAGGAAGCAGTACGATGCCTATGGAGAGGAGGGCCTGAAGGATGGGCACCAGAGCTCCCACGGAGACATCTTCTCTCAGTAAGGAGGTTTGGGCTGTCCTACAGCTGCTGCTCTTATTCTGTGATGCCCAAGCACCCCTTTGATGGGACTTTGACCTGGCCCAGGGTCGCTGATGTGCGAGTTGGGAATTGGAAGGAATACATTCACAGTGGGTATCCCACATGCAATTTCCAGTTTTGGTGTGCACCACTCTGTGCTGCAAACAGGAACCAATGGAGACTTCCCACATGACACCTCTGGGCACTGGGGGTGATTTTTAAGGTGCAGCACCTTCTTCAAACATGTGGAAACTTTCTCGGGTTATCTGTGTGTGATTGGGGTTTAACCTGTTGTCACACGTCACTTTGGGGATACTTTTCCTTCTGCAAAGCAATGCTGGGGTTACTTGCACAGCACCTGTAGAATTGGGAGCATTAAAAACCAAAGGCACTTACACATTGCTTGGACAGAACCCGATTTCCTGCCCCTTTGGATAAATTTCCTAAAATAATTCCAGAAATTGCTCAGCTCCTGTAATCCTGGGTGAGGATTTGCACTGCTGCTCTGCTCTGTTCTGAGGGACAATATTCAGGATTCCTACGGCGTTTTCCTCATCCCTGTTGTCCTCAAACTACTGAAAAACAACCTGCTAGCAGTGACTTGCAGTGGTACTCAAAGTTTACACCTTGTGGTGGTGGCAGCTGAGCAGCAGTGCAGTGTGGAGAGGTCAGATTTCGAGTGTTCTGCTCCAAATCTCGTTTTCTTTAGTGCAAAAAACTATCCCAAAGTGGCTGCTTTGTTTGAAGGCTTTAGTTGTGTTCTGCAGGAGCAAAAAGAGGTTCCTGGATTTACTCTGAAGCTTTAGCACTGTGAGGAGGCTGTTCTTTAGTGGGGTGGAAGCATTTGTCCAGAATTCCTTCCTGACCTAATCGATCTGCTTAACTCCAGCTTCTTTGGGGACTTTGGCTTCATGTTTGGAGGAAACCCTCGCCAACAAGACAGGAATATTCCCCGAGGAAGTGACATCATCGTGGACCTGGAGGTCACACTGGAAGAGGTGTATTCAGGAAACTTTGTAGAAGTAAGTTCACTTGTCTCAGTGTTTCCAGGTGTGCCCAGGTTTGAGGTGCCTGACCAGGGCTCAGAATGTCTTCTCCCAAAAAATAGAGCTGAAATAAATGCTCCTTTTCTGTGTCTGGCAATGGAGGATGTTGTGGTGCTGTTTCTTGTAGTTTACTGAAGAAACCTCACATTTATTCACCTTTTGCATCTGACAGTGTCTCCATAAAGCGGGATAACACTGATTTATTGGCTGTCAGTCACCAGCTCAGCTTGATTAGTGCAGCAGCCCAGTGGGAAGAGGTGGAAATTGTACCTCTGTAGAATTTAGGGATATTTGAGGGGCTGTTCATAAGCTTCAAATTCACTTTGCAATTCTTGCAAAACCACACTGAGGATTTTTCAGTCTCCTTCCATGGCCAAACATGTCACTGCAAGTTTCCAGATGATATAACTGGGAAGAGTATGTGGAAAATTATTATCTTTTAAGCAAGCTCCATCTCTGATGCTGACAATCCCTCCTGTCTTCACGTTGGCTTTCCATTGGTTGATTTTGTGTTGTGGCTGTTGGGGGAACTCCAGGTAATTTCCCCGTGGCATGGGACGAGGAAGTGTCATAACCAAAGCGTGTGGGGTGTTCCATCCTAGTGTTACCTTTCTGTGTGGAAAAGGAAAGGGAATGGCAATAGTGGTGTCAGAGAGAGCATTCCTGGTGTTTGAGGTGTGATCACAAGGTGAAAACTTGCCAAGTGTTTTGCTGAGGCCACGTTAGGAGCTGCTCTGGCAGCACCACATAACAACATATCCCTGCCCAGTTCGTGGGGCTGGAATTAAATGATCTTGAAGGTCCCTTCCAACCCAAACCATTCTCTGTTCAGAGGAATCCAGACCCTTGTGGAGACCCAGGAACGCTGGCATCAACCTCTCCCTCTTCCCTGCAGGTTGTCAGGAACAAGCCAGTGGCAAGACAGGCACCTGGCAAACGGAAATGCAACTGCAGGCAGGAGATGAGAACCACCCAGCTGGGGCCGGGGCGCTTCCAGATGACTCAGGAAGTTGTTTGTGATGAATGCCCCAACGTCAAGTGAGTTCGGTGCTCTTTCCTGCTCCACAGAAGTGTAAATTCCGTGATTTTATGTAGTGGTACTGGGATGTGTATTCCGGAACCCACCGCTAGGTGGGAGAACGCGCCTGCGTTCCCGGGAAGAACTGGGGACTTTGGGAAGGCCTAACACCGGATTCCCATTTCCAGGAAGCCACTCTTCATTCTCACAGCACAGACGGCCACCTCTGTTGGGTGTAGAGCTCCCCAGTTTCCTCTTCCAGCCTTTTATTCCTTGCACAGTCACACTGCAGCAGAAATTCCACAACTAAATCTGAACGGGAAGCAAGCAGCTGGGAACAACTGGATATGGAATGCCATGCTGTAGTCACACACCCTGATGCTGACTGTGCATTTGGGAGCTTTTAGCTTCACCTTCTCTACTCCCCGAGTCTCAGCTCACCAAAAAGGCAGCTCTGACCCTCCAGGTTTAGATGTGAGCAAGGAGAGTACATGTGAGCTTGTAGGGGTGTTCTCCTTACCCCAGTAACACAAACTAAAAGTTGCGGTGAAGTTGAAATAATTAAATAAAGTTGAAAACTGAGTGCTGGGTTGCTGTTCCTGTTTTCAGGCTGGTGAACGAGGAGCGGACACTGGAGGTGGAGATAGAGCCAGGGGTGAGGGATGGCATGGAGTATCCCTTCATCGGGGAAGGTGAGTGTGTGCCCAGCTCTGAGCTGCTCCTCTTCCATGGCTCTCTGGCACTGGCAGTGCCCAAGCCCCCCGTGTGGTTGGAAGTGCTGTGTCCTCTGCACGGGCTGAAATCCAGGAGCGTGTTCCTGAGTCTGGATAACACAGTTCTACTCCTTTAGCTGGGAGTGGGGGCGTACACAAAACCAGCTCTGAGTCTGATGTTTCGCATAACACTTGAGCAGGAGCATCTGTTCCAGGCTTGAGCATGTGAAGGGATGCCCTCTGCCCGAGGAGATGAAGCCCTTCAGTGACTAAAGGACATCATTAACATGCAGACAGCTCTTCCAGAAGAGCAGAGGCATCACCTTGCTGAGGCAACACTCAGAATGTCCTAAGCTCTTTAGGATATGTTTAAGCAGAATTTCAGTCATCCAGAGATCAATTAGTTGCTTTTTTTTTCCTTTGACTTGTGAGCTGCAAGTCTGTCATATCCTGCTTGTCTCTCCACTTGTTCCTAACTATTTCCTTTAAATAAAGCTTTCCTTTCTCCCCCACAGGTGAGCCCCATGTGGATGGGGAGCCAGGAGATTTGCGCTTCCGAATAAAAGTTCTTAAGTAAGTCCATGGCCTAGTTAGGCTCTTGCTTGACTAGGTGAAGCTTGCCCTTCAGCAGGGCAGGTGCAGGCCTGGCATCCAGGGTTGTGCAGGATGCTCAGCCCTCGTGAGGCTGGAGGAGCTGGATTTGATGCTGTTAAAAGTGGAATTATCAAAGTATCTTAATTTTTTGTGGCTTGAATTCACCATGTGTGATTCAGATGAAATACCTCGTTTTTCCTAACACACAATCTCCCTATTGTAAGGAAATGCACTGCTAAGAAAATTGCTGTGTGAGTCAGGACTTCTTGCCACACCTCACCACTCAGTGTCCTAGAAATAGAAAAGGCACTTATCAGTGCGTATCTTACACAGGAAAATGAGGCTAAATTTGATTCATTCCTCACTTCCCTTCCTATTTATGATTTCTCCAAGCTCCCAAATAGAAGGAAAGAAGCTCAAGGACCTGCTTCCCCTCTGGAGAAGGAGAAAAGTTCAATGGCTCTTATTTCCACAGGCACCCAGTGTTTGAAAGGAGAGGAGATGACTTGTACACAAACGTGACAATCTCGCTGGTCGAGGCACTGACAGGCTTTGAGATGGATATTGCCCACTTGGATGGGCACAAGGTGAGGCCCAGGGTGTTGTGTGTATCCCAACTTCACCTGCAGCTCTGTTCTGAGGGTTGGCTTGCTCAGGGTCTGGTCATCTGCAGAATTCCCTCTGCTGGAGCGCTGCAGGCCAATTCCCAAGGAGCCAAAATGGGCTGTCTATGAGGGGTGCACAGCGTGTGCCTCACATCCAGGCTGTCCCAGCAGTGAGTGGTGTTAGTTCTGGCACGTGTCCAGTAAAATTGCCTGGACCCATCGGATAGCACTGGTTTTGGCAGGGAATCAATGCCAGTTGGAGCTTTCCAGTGGGTTGGAAAGAGTGTTGGAGTATTGGGGTGCACACACAGAACGTGGACTGTCCAGGGAGGTGGTGGAGTCCCCATCCCTGGAGGTGTCCAAGGAACATCTGGATGTGGCCCTCAGTGCTCTGTTCTGGTTGACAAGGTGGGGATCAGTCATGGCTTGGACTCAATGATCTGGGAAGTCTTTCCCAACCTTCAGCCATCCTGGGATCCTGATCCTGTAACACTAATAACATTCTGAAATTCTTTTTCTCCCCAGGTTCACATTGCCCGGGATAAAACCACAAAACCCGGTGCCAAACTGTGGAAGAAGGGAGAAGGTCTTCCAAACTTTGATAACAATAACATCAAAGGCTCCCTAATAATCACCTTCGACGTGGAGTTCCCCAAGGAGCAGCTGACGCCCGAGCAGCGGGAAGGTGCGTGTCCAGAGCCCACCTGAACTTGGCACAGCTCATCCAGGGTCTGGAGCAGTCAGGAGGGGCTGTGCTGTCCCTGTGCCCCTTGTCCAACATGACACAGTTGGCTGGTGGCCTGTGATTAATTCCCACTTCCCTTGGAAGCAAGGAAGCTTGGCTGCTGAGGTTGGGATGTGCTGCTGCTGGAATGCAGCTCTTGGCAAGTTTGCAGGTGCTTTGCTTTGGAGCTGCCCATCTGTCTGACCCCATAGCCTTGCTGGGCTTAGCCTCTGTCTGCTTTGCCTCAGCTGGAATGGGATCACAAAGGGTTTTCCAGCCCCTGCTGCTACTTTCTTGGAGGCAAGACTTGTGGAAATCCTTCTGCTGCCGAGGGTGAGGAATGTCACACTGCAGTCAGGAGAAAGTTTGTTCCTCCCCACAGCTCCTTCCACCCTCTAGGAGAGATCTGCTGCTCATCTTCAGTGTTCAGAGGGAAACCTGATGAACCATGTAGGAATCCTAAAATTTCCAGTAGGGTAAATCCTGTACTCCTAGCTGGGAATTCTTTGCTCCAGCAGCCTCTGCTGTGCCTCACAGCAGCTCCAGCTGCTCTGCACCATTAGAGGAATCAAGGGCCTCATCCTCTGCCACGGGACAAAGATACTCCTGGCATGTAGCAGTGTAGCTCTTCAGGAAATCCCCATCACCTGAACTTCTTCCAGAGCTTCTTCTGAAGTGGATTCACTTCTTTTAGTGGATTTCCTGGACTCCTCAGGTTTGTAGTGGGAAGCCAAGCCCTGGGTGGGTTTTACTCCACTCTTGGCACTTGCTGCTGCCTTGGCCACGCTGTGCCAGCTGCCATGTGCAGTCCAGTTGGTGCTGCAGCTCCAGATGTCCTGTGGTTCTTCCTGCAGCTCTTTGGGCTGGGAGTTCTGTTCCTCTGGGCTGGGCTTAGAGTGATCCTGGTTCCTGGTTTTATCTCTGGGCTTTCCCTCTTGTTCCAAGAGAATTGTGCGGGGCACAATGACCATGTCACTGTGAACTCTCAGTCCAGGCTCTGCTGCCCTTCCAGAAGCTTCATCAGGCAACAGCAGCTCTGGAACAGGTGTGAGGTTATTCCAGCTGTTGCTCTTGGCAGTTCAGAGGACACTGGGCAAGGAGCAGTGACAGAAGTCTCCATGTCTTTGACAGAGTTGCTCACACACCTCTACGGATATCCGGGAACGGAGAGATGATGGCACTGGCATGAGTGTGTTCAGGCACAGTGCCTTGGGTGTTTCTCTCCCTCCTAAAGCAATTCCACATTTCCCGGGGGAAGGTGACTGGGTAGGCAGTCAGATGCCTTTCTGTGTGCTGGGTATCTCCAAACATCCGTGATTTCAGGAGTTTTATGAGGGAATAGGTCTGTCTCTGTGTGTGGCAGCAGTTCAGTGTACACATTCAATGGAAAAACTGTAGGCTTCAGAATTCAAAACATCCCTTTTTTCCTTAGTGTTGGCAGTGGTCCTCATTTCTTATCTCCTGACCACATGTCCAGCTCCTGGGGCTGTCAGAAGATACTCTGGCTCCAAGAGCACCACCCTGAGCTTTGGAGTCACGGAAATAGTATCCCTTCTTTCCTGCAGTGGGAATTGATAACTGTTGATCAGAGCTGCCTCTCCCTCTGTGCTGTAACCTGTCACTTCTTGTTGGTAGCAGCAACATTTCGAAGGAAAAATTGACTTCCGGTAAAAAGTGCCTGAAGTGCAGTAGCACCAATTGTTAGGATTCCCGGTTGGAATTCCTGATTAAACCTCAGATACATGTTGAAATATCCTGTGCACTACTGAGGGTGTCCTTCAGGCAGCTGCCAGAGGTGTGGGATGGTGCTAATCCCACTTTTTTCAGGGTTCCTGGAGCACACCTTTCTCCAGCTACAGCCTTCCTTTCTAAGAACCACACATCCAGGAGCCACATCCTCTCACCCACCAGCCAGGAAGTGATTTGGAGACTCCTCTGGATGCAGGAGAGGAAGTGAATTTGCCTTGGAGTACGACCTGTTCCCAATAATGAGCATATCCTGAACAGGGGTTCACTCTGTCCTGATGTTCCTGAAAAGAGCTCAGGAGTCTCCGGCCATCAGGCAAGGAGCATGAGAAGTTCTTGCCTGGCAGAGAGACGTCCTGCTTCCAGTTACTACTTCCAAGACAGTTTTCCAGTATTTTAACACAGCTGCTGTGACCTTTATGCATCCCATCACTAGTTTTCAAGGACAGTAGAATGTGTAGCCAAAAAGGTTTAAGGATAGACAAGCAGGACAAGGGTTGTAGCGAGACAAACTGGTTTTTAATAGGATTTCCTGAAGGATTTGCATGCCTGAAAAAGGTTGGAATTTTCTTCTGTACAAGTAGATTGGTTGGTTTCATTACTGATAGTCAATCTAAACCTCCCCTGGAGCAACTTGAGGCCATTTCCTCTCATCCTGTCCCATGTCCCTGGGAGCAGAGCCCGACTCCTCCGGCTGCCCCCTCCTGTCAGGGAGTTGTGCAGAGCCACAAGGTCCCCCCTGAGCCTCCTTTTCTCCAGGCTGAGCCCCTTTCCCAGCTCCCTCAGCCGCTCCTGGGGCTCCAGCCCCTTCCCAGCTCCGTTCCCTTCTCTGGACATGCTCCAGCTCCTGCATGTCCTCCTTTCAGTGAAGGTTATTTGAAAGTTACCCACAGTGTAGCCACAGTGTTACCCACAGTGTTCCCTCTGGTTTGGGTCCTGTTCTGGGCTCAGCGGTTTTTGAGGCTGCTCTGAGCCGTGTCCTGAGGGGCCCCAGGGCAGTGAGTGACCAGGCTGAGTTAATCACAGGGGACTCCCTCTGTAATCTCTGGAAAAACAGTGACACATCCACCCTTGCCACTCGGCTTCCTCTGCTCCCTGTGGACTTGCCCTTTAAGCAGCAGTGGAGACCTGCCAGCCCTGCCCTATCGTGCCGACCCCAGGAGATGAGCTATTATGGATTTAAGGGCTGACTCACTCTTTTAGCCTGTTTGGTAAGAACTTGATGCCGACAGATCCTTGAACTGCCAGTTCTTTGGAATGCTTAGTGAACGGGATTTCAGGAATGGGGAAGAAGTGTTGGAAATGTCATCCCGACATCTTTGCCGTGCTCTGCGTGTGACGCTCTCCCTTCCCTTGCAGGTCTCAAGCAGCTGCTGAAGCAAGGATCAGTGCAGAAGGTCTACAACGGATTGCAGGGATATTGATGTGTGGAAAAATTGGACTTCCCTGGAAATGCAAAGTCAGATTTGTCCGCGGTCTTTTCTCCTGCCCACTGTAGAAAGGGGAAGGGGGGGGGGTGATGGCTGAGGTTTAGCTCATTTTTGGTTTGTAAATTATGGAATGGAAGTGCTCAGAGTTTGGGGAAATACCTTTTCAGGACATAACTGGTGCTGCCTATCATGTTCCACGTACTGGAACAACAGAGATTCCTTGAGCAGGAAAACATAGGTGGGGAAAGGAGTTTTAAATTCCACACAGATGGGAATTTCTGGTTTTTAAATACATTTTGATGTGACTTTTCTTGGCCATCTCAACCTATTTTCATAGCTGCTCCTGCTTTTTACATCCTTCGTGTAAATTTCTTCCAAATTCCTGTTGGTTTGGGGTGGTATTTTTTAATCCCAGCCCTTCCTTCCCCTCTGAGTCCAGAGTGTGGTATTGGTTCAGAGTCTGGTTTTGGGGCAGAAATACTGCTGCTGTTGGGAGTGCACTGGGCTGTGTTAGGCCCCACAATTGGTTGGGAAAAGAGTCTCTAAAGGCCTCTGTGGGCTCTCTTAACTACCAAGTCCCAAAAGTCAATGCTTGGTTTGAAATTTGAAGTTGCACCAGCTTAGCAAAGACTCCTTGGTCATGGTGGAATTTGGGAACAGCTCCTCATGGCCTTGGTTGTCCCTCGTTGCCCCCACATGGAAATAGTGTGGAAAAGCTCCCTCCCCTCCTGCGCTCTGTCCTCTGTGAGGACGGGTGAGGCTGATGGGAATAAAGTGTTTGTTGGAGTTGGAATGGCAAAACCTCCCTGGTGATGTGTTTCTGGGACAGACCTGGGCTTCCCTGTGCCAAGCAGCAACAGAAATCATGGAATCAGTAAGGCTGGAAAAGCCCTCTGAGGTCGAGTTAAACCGTTCCCCCAGCACTGCCCAGGCCACCACTGCCCCGTGTCCCCATGTGCCACATCCACATGTCTATTAAACCCCTCCAGGGATGGGGACTCCAGCACTGCCCTGGGCAGCTGTGCCAGGGCTGGACAGCCCTTTTAGGGAAGGAGTTTTGTGCCAGATCCAATCTAAACCTCCCTTGGAGCAACTCCAGGCCGTTTCCTCTTGTCCTGTCACTTGTTCCCTGCAAGAAGAGCCCAACCCCACCTGGCTCCACACTCCTTCCAGTTCCTTCAGGGATCTTGGGGGCTGTAAAGTGGGATCATTCCAGCTTCTCCCTACCCCATTCCCTGTTTGGGAAGTGGGTGGGCTGTGGTTTGCCTACAGGGAAGTGTTTGCTGGGGAGCAGCAGATGCAGCCTCGAAGTGGTTTTGTTTTCGGTTCATTCCCTGTTTTCCTTTCTTGGGAGCTGGAGGCAGCTCGAGGTGGGCACAGCCCCTGCGTCCGTGCTGCCCTGGGTCCAGCAAGTCCCACCCAGCCCTGCAGCTCCAGTGGGAGTGACTCAGGGGAAGCAGCAGCCCCGGGAAGATTTCCTGTTGGATCTTGTGTACATTTGCCTTGGCAGAGCACAGCGGGGGCTTGGGGAGCAGCTGAAACAAACCTGCAATGCCAAACCCTTGCTCTCTGCTTCCCCTCAGAATCCATACAGATGTAGTGATAATCCCATCTGAGGGTGTTCCCTCTGCCCATGATGCCCAGCCTTTTCCAGGTGCTGCAGGCAGCTCTGCCTCTGCTCCCTCTTAGTTCAAGTTTCTAGGAAACCTCAGATTTCAAAGAAATTCCTTCACATATAGTTGTGCATGGGGCTGTTTCCTGTTATTCCAGCCCCTTGCAACCCTGCTCACCTGTAGCAATAAACCCAAAAAGCTGGAATTTCACCCCTAAGTTCCAAGTTCTCCTGCAGGGGAAAGTGTAACCTCTCCTACCTACACCCCCAGCAGCAGCCAGCAGGTTTATTTTGGGCCTCACTCCTTGTTCCCACTGCTGCTTTTCCTATCCCTGCTAATTCCTTTCCTTCCTGTGGTTTGTTTTTATTGCATTGTGAGAGGTGGACTCTTCAGAGAACACAACAATGGCTGCAGAGCCCTGGCTTGCACAGCAGCAAGGAGAAAAACAGGAAAAAAGGCCCCAAATTCCAACCAAGCATCCCTGCTTCCTTCCACCCTTTCCCTCCTGCTGTGGGCTGTGTTCGGAGCCGGCGTCCAATGCCTTTCCCACCTCCAGACAAAGCTTCCAGGGCTTCCATGCTTTTGCCCAGCAGCAGCAGCAGTGCTTGCTCAAACATTCCCACTGGTTTTGCTTCTGGCCCACTCACACTGTGCTTTTTCTAGGATCACAGGGAAATATTTGTCCCCCAAGAACTGGGGGTGTGGAGGGTGCTCGGTGTCCGTGACATCCTCTGTTCCCTCCTCCAGTGACATGGAGCTGTTGAGAGCACACATGGACTCCTTTATCCATAGAAATGCTTCCCACAAGGTTTAGGTGTTCACATCTTGGTCTGGCACCAAAGTGTGATCCTGACTGTGAACCTCCAGGCTGGGAATTCTGTAATGCCCAGCTTGAATTTCCAGTCCTTTCTAAGCAATGCCATTCCCAAACTGGAACAAAGAAAGCCAAATTTCCTGGGCCTCTTTTAACCTAAATCCTTGGAACTGTGAGGATTGTGAGGGTTCAGATGTAGGCACGTTGTGCAGTTCTAGGAAAACACTTGTCCTTGGAATGCACTTCCAGACGTCTGTGCTGCTTTGGGAAGGCCTGGCTGAAACGGGGTCCTGGTTTATTCCTGAAATGGTTTTCAGCACCTGCAGGAGCTGCGTGGGTTCCTTCAGGGCCTCACCACAGGCTGGCTTTCAGAAGTCATCACCTCCATCAGCACGGTGTTCCCACCCTTTGGCTGCAGCCCTCCCATCCCAGGGGAGGGGAAGGAGAAGATGGGATGAGGATTCCATAGCGGGTGGATGATGGGAGGGAATACAGGGCTCAGATCCATGTTTCCACCATGCCCTGCAGCCTTGTCCGTGTCTTCTGTCCCTCCACAGCCTGGGCTGGCTGCACCCAGAGCCACATTCCCCATCCCAGACTGGATGGTGACGTTTCGGGGCTGCTCCAAGGAGTTTCAGCCCTCGGTATGGGGGTCTTGGGAGGGGATTTTTGCTCCCAATGGCTTCAGTCACACTGAACTTTTTTCCTAACTCTGGGAAGTGGGTGGGAGTGTTCCCATTTTTCCAGGGAAACTTCTCTGAAAACACAGTGCAAGCAAGCGTGGGTTTTTCCGAAGAAAAATCTTGTTTTTTCATGTCCTTATCTCTCACTGAACCTTCCTGTCCCGGGGCTGGGCAGTGGGGGAAGGAGGGAGAAGGGGCTGGTGCCAGGAGAAGGCTGCTCTGAGCACACGTGGGTTTGGAGTGGGAGCCTCCGGCTGGGAAGGGAAGGTGAAGGGATGGTCCCTCGCTGGAATCCTTCCTGTGATCCCCAGCTGGCAGCCCCCATCCCTGCTCCCCTGCACTGCAGGAGCTCCGGAGCAGTGCCCGGGGACAGGGCAGCCCCCGGGGACAGGGCAGAGGTGTGGGATGGGCGGTACCCGCTGCCTTCATCCCTCCTGCCGCGTGTCCCTGCTCCTGGCATGCAGCCAGCTCTTTTCTCCCGTTTCCTCCGGCTGACCTGGGAGGTGAGCAGGAAGGGAAGAGGGCAGTGCTGGGCACTGTCCACCCAGCAAGGAGGGACTGGCCAGCACGACCCTTCCCTGTGCTGGGAGGCTTTTCCAGGGAGCTGCTCGCTTCCATGTGGGAGCAGGGGGCTGCTAGGAAGCAGATCCCAGTGTCCATCCCAAAAAAAAAGCAGATCCCCTCACCCCAGTGCAGCCCCTGGGGTTAACAAGGGTGTCCCAAAGCCAGGAATTCAAACATCTGGGGCTGTGACCTCCGGGAATTTGGAAGGACAGGGTTTGTTTAGTCCTGAAAAGCCACAATGACACCAGTGCAGGCTCCGAGTGCGTAAGAGGTGTTTACAGGGATAATCCAGCTTCCTTCCAGATGGATCCCATCAGCCCCACTTTCTGTCCCCCCACCCCCCCCACCACCCCAGCAGGCACCAGAGCCCATTGCTGGTTTTGGGCATCTCCTGGAGCCCTTTTTCCTGGGGCACAGTGGCTCCCAAAGGACGCGGATGGAGGTGCCAACCTTGCAGAGGGAGATGATGTCCAGAAGGGAGCGAGGTGACCTGCCCACCCCTTCCAAGTTCCCCATGGCATGGGGGCAAAGGGAGCAGCTGGTTCCTGGCACATGGGCATTGCCTCACTGGAACAAGGATCAAGGCTTGGGCCTCTTATCTCAGCCCTTATCCAAGGCAGTGATAGCGGAGTGGGCTGAGGGAAACCATGCGTGGAGAACAAAGCCTTGCCCGGCGATCCCTGCGGATAACCGGGATGGCTCACTCCAGGAGCTGGTTGAAGCTGCCAGAGGTTTCCGTGCAGGTTTGTTCACCCTCCTGCAGAACCCAAAAATCCTCCGAGGAGAAAATGAAAACCACCCCTCTCTGATGGGATACGCGCTGGCGCCTGTCCCGAGCTGTGATCCGGGGTGGGAGAGCGGCCAGATTTGGGAAGGGATGAGCCGTGCGTGCGGCTGCCGGCTGCTGGGAAGCTGGTCCGTGTTGGGGCAGCGGTGGAACGGGAGCCCAGCTCCCAGTCCTGGGGCAGCCGGGCCACGTGTCCCCAAGTGCCACACCCAGCAGGCCTCGGTGGCCCTGCCATGAGGCACTTGAGGGTTTTGGGGTGAGGAGGAGAAATGTTGGCACAACAAATTCTGGTATTTGGGATGAGGAAGAGAAATTTTGGGGCAACAAATTTTGATGTTTGGGATGAGGAAGAGAAATTTTGGGGCTCCGATGTGCTGGAAGAGGATGCTGCCACCATAACCCCTCTGCTGTTGGCCACCGTGTCCAGGTCAGAGTTGGTCACCACCAGGGAGGTGCCTTGGGATGGAGGTGCCAGGTTTGGGTGCATTGCCCCCGGACACCAATGGAGATGAGGCTGTTCCTCAGGGTCCTGCACTTTTGGGGGATCCCCACTGCCCCAGCCCCTTGTGGAAACTCGAGAGCAGCAGCGGAGTCAGCTCCATTCTGGAGCGTTCTCCAGACACACACGGGGGGCTCAAGGGCAGGAAAAAGGCTTTTCCAGAGCTGCTTGAGGTGGAGAAGCTCAGACTTGCTCATCTGTCCAAAAGATGACACATTTCTGGAGCAAAAAGCAAAACAACCTCTGCTGTTCCAGGCCTCCCCCCAGTGTCTCCTGCCTGGGTCTGTCCCGGGTGCCATCCCTGCTCCATGGTAGCCGTGGGGATCCCACAGCATCCATGTTCCACCATCCCAGCCGGATCAAGGAGCTGCAGCCCAGGGAAGGGGGACTGGGAATGGGAGTCACTCCAGGTCCCGGTGACCACAGTGCAACATCTGCGGGTAGCAGAGAAGCCCCAAGTCCAAAACCCAAAGCAGTGCTGGGAATGCAGTGGTGCCTCCCGGCTAGAAGGGACTGAAGCCCTTTGTGGGGAGCACACGTGGCACGTGTGACCCTGGGCACTGCCCTGGTGTCCCTGGGTGCCGGCAGCAGGGACATGGAGCGCTCGGCCCACAGCTCAGCTCCTGCCAAGGGCGCTGCTCCGGGGCCGGGCCGTGACGTTCCCGTGCCTCATCTGTGTTGTTTTGGATTCTGCGGCCTCTCGGAGCCCGCCAAGGGTGGGGAGCGCCCCGGCCCCTGCCCCAGGAGCCTGGGGGAGGCGGGGGCTCCTCCGGGGGTGGCTGCGGGCCAGGGTGATGAGATGTGGGCTTTGGAGACCTCCTCCTCCATCCCTCCGTGAGGACAACCCCTAAGGTCATCTTCCCATCCCTTCTGTCCTTCATCTCTTTTCCCATCTTCCCTCATCCCACCCTGGCTTGCTCACAGGGTGTTTAGAAAGGAAAGAGCTGGAAGCTAATCCAGGAAAGCCTCTCTCCTGTGCTGTCCCCAGCCGGCTCCTGGCTCATCCCCAGCCCTTCCTGCTGCCGAAGCAGTGGAAATGAGCAGGAGAGGTCAAAATCCCCTTCTGGGTGAAAGGGAAAAGTGGCCAGGAGTTTCTTATCGATGCAAAGTTTAAACAGTCAAAGAGGAGTTTTTAGCTCTGACTTGGATTGTGGAAAAGGAAAACTGTCCCCTCACAGCTGTGTGTGCTTGACCTCAGCATCTCACACAGAGCGAGGAAATGAAAAATATTGGGAAAATGACTTAATTGAGTCAAACCAAAGCTGGGAGAAGGTTGAAATGAGCTCAGGAGGTGCAAAACCCTCCTGCAAACACCACCAGCGTCTTTCCAGAGGCGTGGAAAACTTAGCACACAACCCAAGGTCTGGCACAGGGGCTGGCAACACCAACGAGCCCACCCAGCACCAGCAGCCGTGGTCCAGGATGGATCCACAGCCCCACGTCGGTGCGGCTGAGGGGAATGAGAGCAGCCAGAGGTGTGGTGGGAGCTGATGGGTGGTTTTATTACACAAGGTGTGACATCCTCCCTCCATCCCCACCGGAACAGGGATAAATGAGAGTTAAACACCGTCCTTTTAACCATTCCATGGGCTGTTTCTCCTGCTGCTTTCCCCCCACACCCCTCCCCCCCCCATTTTTCCATCCATGCCCAGCGTTTCTGTGTGGACTCCCAGTGCATTGCCTGGCGTGGGGACCGTCCACAGGGCTGGGGGCTGCTGGAGGGGTCAGTCCAGCTGGGGCAGGACTGGGAAGCCACCGGTGTCCTTGGGGAGCAAAGCCTGTGCCACTGGGAACGTGCATCCCTCGTGAGGGATGGGCTTGGTCCCTGCCTCCACGGGGGGATGATGGATCCATCCTCTGTCTCTATGCAGGGATGACGGATCCAGCCCCTGCCTCCCCAGGGTGATGATGGATCCACGGAGAGTTGCCGGATCCTTGGGAAGGTGAAGGGTCCCTCCCCTGACTCCTCGGGGAGATGACGGGTCCGTCCCCTGCGTCCGCGGGGTGCCGTGGGACAGCTGCCCGCGCTAGCAGCTCCCTCCCGTGCACAGGAAGATGCTCAGGGCCATGCCCAGCAGGGCGAGGCTCCCCAGGACCAGCCCCAGCACCAGCGGAGCGCGCGATCGGCCGCTGACTTCTCCTGCAAGAGCCGAGAGGGACAGAGGTGACGACCGGGCCGTGCCACCACGTCCCTGTCCCCAGCACCGGCCCCGCCACGGACCCGTCCTGGCGCTCTGAGCCTGCAGGATGCTGACACAGGTGGTGTTGAGGAAATACTGCAGGTCCTGGGTGGTTATCGGGTATTTCATCAGCTGTGCCTGGGCGAAGGCGGCCACCGGGAGCTCGCCGGGCCAGCGCCGCTCCCAGGTGGCGTTGGGGACGTGGAAGCTGAGGAACGCCGTCCTGTTGAGGGTCACCTCGTAGAAACTCTGGGCTGTGCCGTTGGGGAAGAGGTGGCAGCCGAAGCGGCAGCACAGGTGCTGGGTGACTGCGGGGACAGAGGGAGGGGACAGGGTCACCACGCTCCCACCCTCAGCGCCCCGCGGCCCTCTCCAGGCACTGGGTTCGCACGGCCTCAGCCTCCTGCCACCCAAACCACCCACAGCTTTGCTTCCCCTCCGTGATTTTTCCAGCGGCCAGGATTATTTCCCCTCCCTTATCTCCGCACAGCACAGCTCCGGTTTTACAGGGAGGGAGGTTTTGGGCGCAGAGCTGCTCGTGGCTCTCGCGGATGGAGCACAGGGACACCGAGAGGGGCGGGTCGGGTCGTGCAGGAGAGCCCGCGGTGACAGAGGGCTCCCCAAGGGTACAGGAGTGTGGGGCTGGGGGAG
>VZRO01003869.1:3120-18353 GCA_013397915.1 Daphoenositta chrysoptera
GGGTTTTTTTTTCTTTTTTCTATCAAGTTCTGTAGCTGAAAAGGCTTCTGTTGTGTCACCAGAAAAAAAACCCAAACCTTTCTCTAGGTTGTAGATTTTGTGCTTTTAAGAATGGAAAAGTCTGCAGCTGTCTCGGGCTGTTCAAAAGAAGCAAATGTGAGACAGATCTTTCCTGATTCTGTTTTCATGGCTCTGCTGGGCACTTTCTCCCTCATCTCCTGGTGGCAGCTGTGCAGAGGAAAGGTCAGGAAGCGCCGTGCTGGAATCCTTCCCCAGCCACCGCCGCCCCGCGCTGGGGTGTGACGGGACAGATGCCACATCATGACAAGGCCCTGCACTGATCTCTGGAGAAGTCATGCGTGCTCTGAATGTCATTTATGCAACAGAGGAACGATGCTGTGATTCCTGGGCATTTTAGGCTGCCTGTGGCATGTCCTGGGCTTGTCTGGTTTGCTGTGGGTGCTGAGATAATTCTGGATTCCCCCTTGGGTGTGCTCCCGCTTTGCACCGGCTCCTTTGTGCGCTGCTCCTCACTCAGGATGTCTTCTGGCACCTCTGCTCCCCTCATCTGCAGTCCTAGGGAGTGGCTCAGAGGGTCTGTGGAGATGCCTGGTGTCGATACTCGGCCGTGGTGATGGAGCAGGAGCTGTCTCGGCGTGCACAGCAAACAAAGAGCGCTCGGGGAGCCTCTGCAGAGCTGAGCAGTCACCCCCTCCTCTGCCAGGCCCCACCTCTGCGCTGCCATTTCAATCCAGCCCCCTCCTAAATGACTTGCTGGACACCAAAGAATGATAAACGCTTGGAAAGGGGGAAAAAAAATAAAGGCAAGCAGAGCAGCACTCACCAAGCTCTCTGCACATCCCGTTTTGGGTTGCCCTTTCCTTCAAATCGAACAATGCAATTCTGAGATCAGATGTTCTCTGACACAAGTGCCCAGGGCACACTGTAACTAAGCAGATCTGAAGGGCTGACCTTCTCACACAGGGCTGGGCATAAAGAATTTGCTTCATGGTTGCACCTGAAGGATCAGTCCTGAGAGAAGGATGCAAATTTAAAAGTCAAATTAATATAAGTAATGGAGGAACCTAAAAATTGTCAGGCTGGATCAGGCCCTCCTTGCTTAGGTTTTTGTTGTGATTTAAAACTAAAATAGCTGCTTCTTCAGAGCAAAGTAGGAGAACTTAATGGCAGGACTCGCCCACACGTTATATCTTCCCCATCTTTAACAATTAACGTTTAGTTTCAGGCCTGATGAACAAAAGAATCCCCCTTGCTCAGTGCTGTTGGTGTAATTCATACCTCTAAGTGCTCTCTATTAATGTAAATGCTTTAAATCGTCAGGTTTCTCCTGACTTGCTGAGCGTTGATTATGCTTGGACTCACCTGGGACAAGGTACGGAGACAGAGACTCGGGGCTCCTTTTTCATCCTTTGGAATCCCCACCTTTGTCCTCCTGCACTGTTTTCTTTTCTGGATATGGATCAGCAGAACCCTTTCATTTTCCTAATGTGCTATCACATTCCTTGCTTTAGACGAAACTATTTACAGTTAAGTTGCTTCTGCCTCTTTCTGAGCACCAATCCTGTTCTTTCTAGCTCACCTTTATGAGCATTTTCTGGGTGTTTGATTGCTCCCTGACTCCTGCCCCTGTTTTGAGCCAGGGTGACACTCCCATGTGTTAAATGAGAGGTCTGTGTGTCCAAGGACATGGCAGAGCCCTGGAGCCAATGGATTTTGCTCTCCTGTCCCAGCCCTGTGGAACTGGAGGCTGAAGGAGCACGGCAGGAGTGTCTGGGGCTCAGGGGTTCATTCCCTGAGGGCTCTGGACCAGCTCCAGGAGGGACAGTGACCTCTGAGTCTCCAGAACTGCCTCTGCTGCTCCTCTTGCTGTGAGATTCTGCTCTGGCTCCTTCCTGCTGTGCACCTGATTTATGCACTCTATTAAATCTTTCCCCGTTTCCTCTTTCCCCTGAGAGGGTTCCTTGCTCCTCTGGAAATACATTTTCCTTCGTGGATTTCATGGGTGGATCATTAGGGGGATTTCTTTCACCATCTGTTGTGGTTTTGTTCACTCATTTGCTTCTGTGAGATATGAATTAGGAGAAATGCAAGGCATGCCCAAAACTTCAGAGAATATAAAGAAAGTTTGTTACTACCAGGATTACAAGGAAAAAGAAATAATAAGAAAGTAAAGCAAAAACACATTCCCCTCACTTCCAGCACTCCCCCCTGCCTCCTTTACCCAGCTCACATAAAGGATAACAAACACAGGAATTTTTTTGGTCAGTATCACAGTTCTTAAAAAGTCTCTCCAAACTCGGGGAAAAAGAGGTTTCATCTCTGCTCCAGTGTGGTTTCCAAACTGCTACCTGCAACAGTCTGCCCAGACAGAAACAATCTGCAATGATAAAACATCTCTCCCATGAAAATCTCAGTTTTTTCATACTGCAGTCATGGGCCAAACATGGGGTGTTCAAGCCATTTCTGCCTTGAGCTCTGGTTTCTGCTGGGAAACAGCAGGAGAGGGTGGAAGCAGAGCAGCAGCAGGTGCATTTTGAGCCTGGATCCAACCTCAGGAAGACATGAATGTGCAGGAGGATAGGAATCCTCCTAAGCTGGGCTTCACCAGCGTTTCTGAAGTTTGCTGCTTTCAAAGGAGCCTGTTTGAAAGTTGAGAGAGGGTTCCAGCCCTTTGCAGGAGGAGTTGCTGGGTCCTGAGGTTCCCTGTCAAACTCCTTGCCCTGGAGAGCATCAGGTCCGACCTGCAGAGGAGGGTCCAGAGGGCTCCAGGATGGCTGAGCTCGGAAGGGATGTGTACACCCTCAGGGTGGTTGTAAAAGCCTTTTGTTTCTGCTTTCTAATGTACTTTTCTCTGAGCTGCAGCAAGGCCTGAGCTCCCAGTGGCTTGGAATTTCTGTGCCCTGCAAAAAGCTGTGTGGTTCTGCCTGTCCTACAGAGAAAATGGAGGAGCCAGGAGGATTGAGCACCCTTATTGTGCCCTGCTCAGTCCTGGGGAGTGCTGGGGTGTGGGAGGTTGGCTGGGGATGGCTTGTCAGGCAGGGGCAGATATTCTCTTGATGCCTTAGGTTTTAACTTTTCTATTTTTCAAATCCTGCACTGCCTGGTGTGTAACCCTGAAGCTTCATAGAGCCTGTGAGCTGCTGTTCCCTCATGCTGGTCACACATAACAAACCTCTCTGGGCCTGAACTCAAGGACACCTTGTTATCCCAGGCCCCAAAATGTGTAAACTAAAGCCTTTGAGAGGAGGGGCAAACCTGGGGTAATTACATCATTAACTGAAGCTTTAATTGGAGAATTAACCCTGATACGCAAATGGACCAAACTTATAAAAGTGTGAAGAACCTGTGACCCAGGGTCCATCTTGGGTGTCGCCTTTGGGCTGCCCGGGGTGCACCTCTGAAGGCCTTCAAATAAATACCTGCCTTTATTCCCTTATTCCTGTCTAGTCTCTGTTTTCAGGTAGCCACTTCAAGGCATCACTCTGCTTGCAGAGCTCCTGTGGGAGGCACAAGCAAGGCTGTAGGGAAATGTGAGGTAGGCTTGGGAATTCCACTTTTTTCCAAAGCATTTCTGTAAATCAAAAACTACCCAGCTGTTCTCTGGGTGCCTACAAGCACTTCCCTGTCCAGAGATGATTCTCTCTCCGAGGAAGCATTGGGAATAAGAGCCAGGCCAGGTTGGACGGGGCTTGGAGAAAACTGGGATAGTGGAAGGCGTCCCTACCCATGGCAGGAGCTGGAATGGGATGAGCTTTAAAATCCTTTCCAACCCAAACCATTCCATGATTCACTGATTCTAAGCGTTCAACTCTTCTGAAAACCCCCCCTAACCACTCCTTTATCCATATTTCTGTGGTGATCCCGGTGTTTTCACTCCATGGCCCAAACCTGGAGTATTTTAGCAGTACAGAAACAGGATGTGTCCTCCTCTTCCCTCACTGGCAGCACACATCTCAAACTGCAGCAGATACAGAGCTTTTTTCCTGACACTGTCTGCCAAATGTAAGAACAATTTTTGATCCACTTTAGAGAAAATCAAAATGTTTAATCTAGAAAAGCTTGAAATGCATCATCAACCCATCCACCCCCCTTTGCTTTTTCTTACAAGACCAGCTGCTGATGCAGTGGAAGTCCACGTGGCTTTGAGTGTTCTAAAGCTGCATGTTTGGTGAGAATATTATTTCTTCCCAAATATTAACCTTTTTTCTTTGTTTGCATCTGTTGGTGACAAGCTCACACTGACACACATTTCTGGCTATTGATTCTTCATTGAGATGTTCTCAGTTCCTCAGTGAGAAACTTTATTAGAATGATTTACTCCCTGTGAAACAAATCTAACAATTTTTAGAGACCTTGTGATGACATCAAACAGCCACAGAACCGTGGTGCTGCACCCTGGTTCAAAACTGACTTGCTCAGCAGTTTCATGTGTTTATCACCTCCTCCACCTCTTCCCCGGTTTTGCCAGAAATGGCAAAAAAACTCCTGAGGTTCCCTCAATTTTGTCTTTTTTCCTCTGCAAGAGAAGAAAGTCTGACCAAATTCGTGGAGTCCTCAACCTTTCATTTTACAAGCTGAGGTCTGTTTGCATCTTGTAAACAAGATTTAATATTCTTTAAAAAATCTCCATAGAGCTGAATTCATATTTCATTAAAGTATCAAGTCTTGTTTTAAGTCCAAAACCTTGGACATCCCGAGTTTGAGACTCCCACAGAGCTGCTGTAATTTGGGACAGGATATTCTCCTCCTGAGTTCAACACTCAGTATTTCACTGGGGTTTTTAAACTTGTTCCTGTGTTGGAAAACAGCAAAGACAAGTATTTGCTCTCCATTTCATCGCTCCCTCGGGACTCTGATTACCCTGCTGCTCATTCCTTTCCTGAGGTAAATTCATGGGTTTGCTCTTTCTCTGTGTGGGAGGAGGAAAAAAAAATCTTTGCCTTCGGTGCTGTGTGAATCTCTGCCAAGCTGGTGTGAGCTGTTCCTGGGCATGGGTGGGCACCAGGCAGGTCCTGGCAGGGCTGAGGGGCTGCTTTGCTTTGGAGCCTTGCACTGCTCAGCAATACCTGCTGCTCATCACACCCACCGAGTTCCTGTGGGCCACACGGCCAAGAAATGAAACCTTGAAGTAAAACTTGTAATATACCACTGGACTGCAGAAATAACACTTCTGTACCATCAAATGGCTGATTTTAAGGCTGTCTCTTGAGGAGGACTCTCCCCTGGACAGCCCCAACCAAGCTAAAGCACTGACAGCCCTCTGGGCAGCAGAGAAAATCCACGGCCTGTCCCACATCTTTGTAAAACCGGGACTGAGGCACTGCCACTGCAGCAGGGCTGGGATCCCCGACCATTTCCTTCTTTCAAACCTCAACACACTCCCCAAATCTGTGCCCTTTCTCAAGGGCTCCTGTTGATCTCTTGCATGCCCCACACAAGGCAAAGTGCTGGGGGATGGTGCCACCACAGATGTCTGGGCTTTCTGCTTTGTTGAATTCACATCCATTATTATAACATGCAAATTCCTTGGCTAGGAGAAGAAGGAAATGAACATTTCTTTTCTTTTTCATAATCATCTTTGCTAGTCATAGGGCAGTTGGAATAATGTGTTCTCTTTCAAATGAAAACAAAGGCATAAAAATAGAGCTTCAGAACCCAGAACAGTGGCAAGATCTTTAAATAAATCCCCTCAGAATACTTGATTTTCAAATTGGTTTCTTCAAATAGATTCACCATCTCACCTTCTCTCCAGAAGATGCTTTTATCAGATCCAAAACTAAGGGGCATTTAGTCAGAATAGCTTAAGTGAGGCTTTTCTAACAATTGCCTGTTAGACCTTAGCCAAAATCAAATGTCTGTTTGTGCCTAGGTACATTCAGTTTCCTTTGCAGTTTTCCTTGGTGCAGTTGTTCACTCTTTGCAGTTGTCTCCATTCCTGGCCCCTGCTGTTAAATTGCTGCTGCATTTCCCTGCAGAGAAGGCTGCGCTTTATTGATAGATGAAGAGATTCCAAATAATCCATTGTCCAAGGCAGTAACTATTTTTCTTTAGGGAAAGCCCCTTAGCTGGAATGTGCAGCTTAACAAACAAATAAAACAATGCCAAACTCACTCGTGGGTGAAAGAGGAGGGAAACCTCAGGATTTAACTGGTGGAATGAAATGAATGCATTGTCTGGGCAGTGTCCACCACCTCATCCTCTCACACTGAGGGAGAGGGTCACTGAGTGTCTGCTGACCCTCAGGACTTGTGGCTGGCTTGCAGCAAAGCAAGCATCCCTGGGATGCATCCCACAGGGAGGCAAATCCAGCAGAGAGCTCACAGCCTGGAAATCTGGTGCCCGAGCTGCCCAAAGCTGCCTCCTTGGTGACGCCAAGGAATCTCAATCCCTGAAAAAGAGCCTCCTCCCCCTTTCCCCGAGGCCAGTGAATTACCACGGACCTGGCAGTGCCGGCTCTTCTCCGTAATTCCTCTCTGCTCAAGGAAAATCCTGGATGTGAGCAATGGAGCAGGTCAGGGAACTGAGAGCACTGCCAGGCTGGCAGCGAGGATTTCACACTCGAGCAGATTGTTGTTGCCATTCCAGCACCTCCAGCATCGGGCTGGCTGGAGCACGAGTGCTGGGGCTTGGCAAACCCAGCTTTTGGGTTCTGGCTTTTCTACAAACTCACTGTATAGAATTTTGGCAACTTGCTTAATTTCCCTGAGTGTGATCCAAAACCTGGGCAAGTCAAGGAGAGTCTTTCCTGGAGCTTAAATATGCTGTAAACAGGCTCCTCAGGTCTCTGTTTCTAGTCTATAACGTGGGGAATGCACTGCCTCTCCTGTATTGGCTGCAAACTCTGCGTGACAGGGTTTGTTCCTGGCTGTGAGCACAGCAGAGCCCTGATTTGGGTTGGCATTCTGGAGGCTCAAGGCAAACAGAAGCCGTGAGCACCCCGCAGATACAGGAACTCAGCGGGGTGGGGAGCAGCATCCTTCCAAATTCTGTGCTGCTCCTGTGTGGGAACACACAACAGAAGGGTTTGCATGGCTCATATTTGTCCACTGCAAAAATAAAACCACCCGAAGAGGGACAGCGTCAGCCTGGATGTAGGGGCTGCAGGTTGTAGGTAGTGAAAGAACAGGGATATTATTGTAGAATCCCAGAATTCCAGAATGGTTTGGGTCAGAAGGGACCTTCCAACTCATCTCGTTCCACCCCTGCCATGGGCAGGGACACCTTCCACTGTCCCAGGCTGCTCCAAGCCCCGTCCAGCCTGGCCTTGGGCACTGCCAGGGATCCAGGGGCAGCCACAGCTGCTCTGGGCACCTTGTGCCAGGGCCTGCCCACCCTCACAGGGAGGAATTTTTTTCTCATATCCAATCTAAACCTACTCTCTCAGTTAGAAGCCATTCCCTTGTCCTGGCACTCCAGGCCCTTGTCCAAAGTCCCCCCTCCAGCTCTCTCGGAGCCCCTTTAGGCACAGGGAGTTTCTGAAGATGATGGTGCTGTAATACTGCAAGGACAGGAGTAGAGTAGAGGGAATTAGGGCAGAAGTTCATTTTCACTTCACTTAAAAGCAGAAATCCTTCCGTTTTAGTCCAAAACTACCCATTCAACCAAAATAGCAGGATTTTATTTCTGCCTTGTCCTGCTCATGCAAAAAGTGGCTCTCCCTCTTTTTTAAGTCCCCTTCAGGAACTGGAAGGCCTCAGTGAAGTCCCCCAGAGCCTTCTCCTCTCCAGGCAGATCAGATCAGTATGACTTCAGCAGGGAGAATGATCCCTGCAGGCATTTCCTGGTCTGCAAAAGGCTTTTGCCTCCTTGGGCAGAGCCCAGCACAGCATCTTTCACGTCAGAGCTGGTTCCTTTTCTGCTCCATGGTACTTTTGTGAAGGCAAAGCTGGGGCTGTTGGCAGCTCTGCCTGCAGGATCTGGGCAGGAACTCCTGTCTCTCCCCACTTTCCTTTCCATCTTCTGCAGGAATCCACAACCCAGCCTCTTCCCTCAGCTCCAGCACAGCCTGAGGAGAGCAGCTGCAGCCAGAGATGGGCTGTGCATTCCTGCACGGAAATGTCAGCCAAGTGACCCTCATTCCCAGCGAGCCACAGGGCTGGGGACACCAGTTACGAGCCAAGTGGGTCACGATCCAAGCCCCCTTCTCACACAAACCGTGCTCATGGCCTAGCAAACCATGGAATTCTGCTCCCAGCGGGACAGGGCAGCTGTGGAGCTGAGCTGGTGCCGGTGCCCCAGGCCGGGGGGGAGTTCCATTGGGTCAGATACAGATTTGGGAACGGTGGTGGCTCTGGGATGGATCTGAGGTGGTTTGGATAACAAATCTGGGGCTCTTCAGTAGCCAAGGACAGGATGATGTGGGACTGGAGCAAAGGGTAGCTCAGGGCTCTGGAGTTTTGAATCTCTGAGAGGAGGATGAGGGAGGGCTGGGATGGAGAGCAGTGAGGAGTTCCAGGGTGTGGGCAGAAATTAGGAAGGCCAGGTTGGATGGGCACTGGAGCTGATCTAGTGGGTGGCATCCCTGTCCTTGAACTAGTTGAGGTCCCTCCTGAGCCAAACCACTGTGTGACCTCTCAGAGGAAGGACACCCTGGGGACACTCTGTGCCTCAGGACTCAGCATGAGGACAAGGACAGCTTTCCCTGAGCTGTGTGCCCCTGTTCTCCTGCCGGAAGCTCTGTAGCTCTGGGAGTTCTGGCACAGGGCTCCCGGTGTTGTACCTGAGCAGGGACAACAGTGAGAGGGACTCGGGGAGGATCTGAAGCCACGTGGTTTCACACCTTTAACTACAAAAACTTTCTGATCACCACTGGCCCAGGCAAGAACAGGCAGGTTTCTCCCAGCCCTTACTGCACTGCTGCAGCAATTTATGGCTCCCGTGAGCTTTGCTCATTTAAAAAATGCCCATGGAAGCATTTCTCATGGAAAGTCTTTCCAGCATATTTTAATGGGGAAGGAGTGAGTGTATTTATTTGAAGTGGTGCACTAGAAAGCTGCTCCAAGCCTGGCAGGCAGTTGTTGCCCACCACTGTGATGTAAAGGAAGTCTCATCGTGAACCCTTCATGACAGATTGAAAGACAAGTCCGTGCCCAAGAACTCCCACAGCATTCAGCCTCATTTTGGACTCTCCAGTAAAACTTTTAGTTCAGGTGGCTTTTGCTTTTGCAACTCTGCTCCTGAGGTCAAATCTAAGGTTATACAACTGAAAAATGTAGATTTAGGACTCGTGTTGCTCCCTGGCACTTTTTATTCTTGCAGTGCTACCCTCAGTTTCATTAACCTGGAGTTAAACTAAGGTTATGCTGTTGGATGAGCATAATAAAATGCACTGCCTGGGCTGAGGAACATATTTCTTTCATGGTGCTTTAAGAGGCCTATAAAGCTGTGATTAAATGATGCCTAAGCTTAGCTCTTCTGCAGCATCTTGCTGCGAGCAGAATCAAAACCTTGTTGGGACCTTGTCTTCAATACACCACTGTCACAACGAGCTGCAGAGCCACCAGACCCAGCAACTCTGCTTTATTTTAAGCCAGCGACAGCTGAGGTGCCAGTGGCCCTCTGCAAATGCCTGTAACACGATGCTCGAGTAAGTAACAGCCCGATTCATCCTGCAGCCCCGGGAATGTGTTGGTGAGTGCTCAGGGAATAGCTGGCACGGCAGGGAGGGCTCAGAAATCCCACCCCAGCACTGAGCTGGGGATTTGGAAGGCACGAGATGAGCAGGGCTTGTTCGAGGGAAACAGCTGCACGCAAGAGAAGAAAAAAAACAAGGAGAAAGGGAAAAAAACAGAGAAAATGAGGCAGTGAGAGGGGCAGAAACAGCATGGAGCTGTGCCAGGGGAGAGTCAGGCTGGATATCAGGGAAAGGTTCTTCCCCCAGGGAATGGGCATGGCCCCGAGGCTGCCAGAACTCCAGGAGCTCAGGGATGCCCAGGGTGGGGTTGTTGGGGGGTCTGTGCAGGGCCAGGGGCTGGGCTGGATGATCCTGTGGGTCCCTCAGGACATTCTGTCATCCCTTCTCCAACACAGTGGGCACTCCTGGCTCTTTAGTGCAGAGGCTGCATCGGTTTTGTGGCACAGCCACCAGATAAATCCTCTTCTTTTAATTTAAATCCGCTTTGGTACTGAAGTGTTCCTGCTTCCTTGTGCTTTACTGGGAGGAAAGGGCTCCCCTTGGGCCCAGCCTGTCCCTGCTGTGAAGGGTTTGTCACTGCCACCACCCCACGGCCCACTTTGGAAGGGACACAGCCACGTAAAGGAGTTACAGGCTCATCTCCCAGTCGGGCTTTTCCAGGGAATTGAGTACAGTGGTTGAATGGTCCTGAAAAATCTTCGCTGCCTGCCTGTGTGAACTGCCAGGCATGGCAAGGAGCTGAAATCCGGGCTTGGAGAGGGCTGGGGATTAACACCAGGGGCTCAGGCTCGTGCAGCCAGAAAACTTCAGCAAGACTTTCTCCTGGAAGAGAACAGAGGGGTTGTTACTGAGAGGGGAAAGCAGAGCTTGCTGCTGTGGTGTTATTTTAATAGAGGTTGTGTAACTTTACCTTGTTCTGAACTCCCAAACTTTCCTGGCTGGTAATAGGAACACTGCCACAGCACGAGCCTCGAAGCAAGAAGCCTTGGAAGCTTCCCAGGCAGGCTGGGGAATCAAAGATCTGCGGCTTAATATAGAGACAAAGTTTGAGCAGGCAGCAAAAGAACAAGGCCTGAGGTGCAGGGCCCGTGTGAAGTCCCAGCACTACTCACTTCCATGGCTGCTCTCCCTCCAAAGGGGCAGACCTCTTCATTTGGCAAAGAAATCTCTCAAACAGCAAGGAGAAGAGTCCTGAGGAGATTCCCACAGGGATGATTTGCCTGTGTTCAGTCAAGGGCCGTACCTGGTAAGAGTGTTCCCCATGGTGCTGTATATTTGCAGCAGTCCTTGTCCAGTGAGTGAATATTCCACAGGCTGGGATCAGAAAGGGGAGCTGAAGGTGCAGGGAAGGACAGTGACTGTTTCATGGCCACACAGAGAGAGAGGTGGCAGAGCAAGGCAGAAAACTCGAGGGGGCTTCACATCTGGGGCCGTCCCAAAGCTGGCAGGGTGCTTCTAACTGCGAGGATGGGGAAGGGAAGGGCAAAAAGGGGGTTCCTCCTGCCTCATCTGTCCTTGGGCACACAGCTCTGCCCACCTTAGTCCCAATCCTGACATCTCAGTGCTGTCCTTGGAGCAAAGCCTTGAATTCTCAGCAATTTCCAGTGCAGACCTACTCCCCACAGCCCGCCCAGCCCTGCACTTTGAATCTCCTTTCAGCAGAGCCAGCAAAGGGTTTGCAAGCAGCTTCTGATCCCAGAAGTGATTCCTTCCAGGCCCTGTGACAGCTCTGAGTGCTTCAAACTGAGCAATTGGTGTTACCCACACGCGGATCTTGAAATCACAGTGATTGTGCAGGATGTGAGAGGGACCTGCCAGCTGCAGGTCACAGTCCTTTCCTGCCAAAACCATTTGAACTCTTGTCTGGCCCTTGTCACCAGACACGTGCTCCTGGGACAGGGCACTCTTTTCACTGCATTTGCTGCTCTTCTATGGCTTAAGATGGGAGGCTTGAAAGAAACAGCTCTTTTTCAGGCAAACCTCCTCCTGGAATACTTGACTCAGACACTAAATAGACAGAAAAGCCACTCAATGGAAAAGGACTTTGTGTTGTCCCTGTAAATCTTTCATCCAGTGCCCTGCGCATGCACCAGGAGAGATCTCAGGGCATGATCTTTCATGAGAGCATTGCAGAGATTAGGAGGTTTAAATGTCAGTCCATCCACAACTCCCTGTCACTTGGCTGAGCTGCTGCTCCAGCAGGCAGGGAGGAATGGCAATTTTTCTTTTCAGTCCTCCACAAGAAACGGTTCTTTTGGAAAACCAAATGTTCCTCGTGGACGGGCTGGGATCAGCCCCCAAAACTGGCTGGTTTGGTGTGTCCAAATCACGTCTGGGCATCTTCCAGCACAAGGGAGCCCAGCTCACAATTTAGACTTGGCCACAGGGAGACAAAACGAAAGAATCCTGTCTGGCCTTGCCAAAAGGTGTGGGATCAGTCCTCACGTGTGAGCCCTGAGCTGTTCCTGCAGGACGCTGTGCGTTCACTGTGGCTGGAGGCGTTTAAGGAACGACTGGACCTGCCGTGCTCTGGTTGACAAGGCCAGGTTGGGTCATAGGTTGGACTCAAGGACTTCAGAGGTCTTTTCCAGCCTCACTGGCCCTGTGATTCTGCAGTTCCTCCAAAGCCAGGAGTGCTTGCCTTGCACACTGAGATGTGCCCAAGGAACACAGCACTGCATGGTGGGTGCTGCCTGTGCTCCCTGCTGAGCCTCCAGCAGGGCAGGGGCTTCCCAAAGGAGACACCCTGGTGCAAAGCAGACACCAGCCACAGGCCAGAACAGCTTCAGGATCTTGGAGAGCAACTCCTAATACCAGAATTCTTCTCCCTGGAATACATTGTGCAGCTTCTGCTCTTGGCAAGCCTGTCCAAGCCATCCACACTGAACTTTGCTTGGAGCAATCACTGCTTGTGGTAAACACTCGGTGGTGAGGAGAGAGTGAGCTCACATCTTATGGCTGCGTGCTTGGAGCTTTGAGAGCACCTGCACCTGCAAGAAGCAGGATCCTGGAACATATTCCCTAATTTTCACCTTTTGATGTAGATTAAACAGTGTCTCAGGAGGTCATGTTTTGATCTCAACATTAAAGCACTTCAGGAGAGACAGTTCCTGTTCAGGAAGAGTGAATTATTCGAGGACTCTCACTGCCCAGCACATTTTTCTTCACTAATGCCACTTCATGGCTAGAAAGTCTCAATTCCAAGTCACATGTGTAAACATTGGAGCAGTCATTTATCCAGCATACAATTTGTAGGGATGACAAGTCATTTAAATAGTGTGTGTAACGCAAAAAATCCCGCTACTGATTTAGTGGCTTTATTATTACCCTGTCAGGAAAATTAATGTTCTATTTGCACAAAGCATCCATTCAGGCTCCCTATCTGCAGCAGCAGAGAGGTTGGGATCCAGGCAGAGGTGTCCTGAGGATGGAGAGCTGTGTGGTGTCCCAGCTCCCAGTGGAGCTGGCCTTTCCCAGGATTGCCTGGCACTGGAAAGAGCACATCCCAATTACCAGCTGAGAAGGCCAACAACAGAGTGACAGACAGCCCAAAGTGTGAATCCACAGCAATGACTCACCCAGCAACTGGCTCCTTTCCAATGAGATGGTGGGAATTTTTAATTTTTTTCTTTTTTTTTTGGTTGGAGCAGAGGAGCCTAAGGGGAAAGCACAGGAAGGAAAATACCAGCAACAAGCTCTGCAAACCCAGAAACAGCTCAGCTCTGTTTTGTAACAAGAGGAAGAAGATGCTCTCCCACGTCTCCCTGCTTTTCTGCACCGTGTTTTCCAACAAGTGCAGTCGGATGGAAATTGGCAGGGAGCAGCGGGAGGGGGCTGCTCCCAGGGGAGCACGAGGCAGGAGTGGGGAGCCGTGAGGCCCCGGGTCCTGGCGGAGAGGAGAGGCCCAGCAGCCACCACTGCGCTCAGCCAGTCGTGTCCAGACAGGCTCCAGGTGACAGATCCTGGATCCAGCCGGGAAGCCAAGCCCGGATCAGCAAGGCCAAGCCCAGGCTTAGCTGTGGTCAGGCCAGGCTGGGACCAAAGGGCTCGAGCACAGCAGGTGGCTCCAACAAAGGCCCTCCCAGTTCTTTTCCAACAGCCCAGCACTGGGATACAGCTGCACCTGCACCAGAGCTGGCTCACGGAATCCCAGATCCCCAGATCCCCAGAATCATTCTGGTTGGAAAAGACCTCCCAGACCATCGAGTCCAATCTGTGACCGATCCCCACCTTGTCCCCAGCCCAGAGCACTGGGTGCCACCTCCAGGCCTTCCCGGACACCTCCAGGGATGGAGACTCCACCACCTCCCCAGGCAGCCCCTTCCAATGCTTAACAACGCTTTCCATGAAGAAATTCCCCCTGAATTCCCTCCCCACCTTGTGGAGTGCTTTTCAGAGTTGGCTTTTGAACACTTTTAATGTAGGGTCTTAATTTTCCATACACTGGGAAGCTTGGGTGGAAATTAAGGGAGCCACAAGGAGCCTGTGCACCCTGAGAGACTCATCCTCAATTCAGAGATCCCTACCTCTCCTTTCAGGGAGAGTGCATATCCCATGAGCCAGTTGTCTGAGAAATGCATGGCCAGGGGGTAGAGACGGCTGTAAATATTCCCTGGTGTGATGGCAGCAACCTGGAGGAGGGAAATTAAACCGTCAGCTTGAGAAGTGAAAGGACAAAGCCGTTAATAAGAGCATCTAAACAGGCTCTGGAGCGTGGAGCTGCACCATGGAATGGATGCAGCAAGGTGGAATCCATGGTTGATTTTCCAGAGGTCTCCCAGGGCAGCAGAGCCTTCCAGCAGATCCCTTTGGGCAGGAGCCTCTGCAGAAGCCCTGTGGTGATGGGTGGGCAGACAGGGACCTCTTAGGATGAAGCTGGGCCCTCAGAATATTCCCTGTGCTCCCTCCAAAGTGAGGATGCACTTGAGAGATTCCAGAAGGCTCCCATGGAGATGTGTCCACCTGACCCGGCCAAAGGAAATGAAATGCTGCAGGAGAACCAACTGTTAAAGCACTTTAACTGGGGAGGCAAGCAGGTATTTATCCCTTTGGAGTTCTTCCTGACAGACTACAAACAGAGGGAAGCCAAACCAGCCTGACCTGGTTTGCCACCTCTCTTTACCACCTGCACTTTGATGGAGGCTCCCTTAATCATCCAGGTTGTGTGAAGCAATTTCTTCTGCCTTTCTCGTTTAGTTCCCTGCAGGTTTCTGAACCTTTCATTGAGCCTTGGGTGAAGCTGTTGAGCTCCTGGAGTTGTGAGGCACCAGAACAGGTTGTCCATGAATATGAGGGATGAACATTCTGGGAGGGGTTCAGAACACAGTTGGACAAGGCTCTCGGTGACCTGATCCAACCTTGAAGTTGCCTGCTTTGAATCTGTCTATGATTCCAAATTCTCTGTGCTACCATAAGACTGGAAAAGAGATGTTTTATTAAAAGCTGAAATGTTTATTCAGTCTCTTAAATCTGCACACTCAAAAAAGGAGAAATGATTTCTTTTTATTTATAATAAAATTCTGAGGTTTCAGGCCTAATCTGATGGAGACTTTGATGTCTTCTCTGCCTTTTTTTTTTT